>JAUMHD010025741.1:0-43912 GCA_032359135.1 Ulvella scutata | reverse complement strand
TGGAGTTGCGGCGCACCCCGCGCCGCAGAGGCACGGCGGGGGGGTCACGGCGGTGGGCACGCCCAAGCCCATGCGGTAGCGACCACAGGCAACAAACGTGTCGTCGCCGATGGTTGTGGTGCCACCCGGCGTAGCCATGAGCCACGCACTTGCAGGGGTGCCTGCAGCGCTGCGCAATCGCGCGGCATCGCGCTTGCCATCTGGCTGGGTCGAGAACCTGTCCAGCAGCGCGGCGCCCTGTCTGTCTGAAACGCAGCGAGCGACATCGCGTTGGACGAGTGGCAGCACTTGACGTACGGACTGTGCACTCATGGCGCGAGCGCCTTGAGGCCGGCCGCAGTCAGTGGCGCAGTCGTCGAACACACGCTGCCAGGCAGAGCGAAGGCGTGAAACAGCAAGGCCGCTGAAGGGCCGATACTGCGCAGGAGCCTCCGCCATGACCAGCTGCGCTGATGGCACGCCGGACAGGAACGCTGCTGTGGCGCCCACCTCGCTGGTCACCCGAAGGCCGAACCCACCGTACCGGATCGGCAGCAGCATTTGCTCCACCGCGCGGCAGGGAACTGGGCTCGAAAAGCCATCGGGACCCGGGCCGGCGGCGAGACGAAACACTTCAGCCGCTGCGGAGATCACGGCCTGCTAAGCGCGGACGGTGAAGGGAGCGAGATTCTTCCACTCCACGGTGCGCTGAAGGTGGACCATGCGGACGTTGAGCGACGCCCGCAAAATCAGAAACTGGGTCTGCTTGGACAAGGGAAGGCTGCTGCACTTGCGAACAAGCGCGACGACCTTCTCCGCTCGCTCACCGAGGACCTCTGCCTTGTAGGCGTCGGTGCCAATCGGCACGCCGACGACGGTCACGCCATCGTGGCAATGAGGCACGCCCAGCACGGTGGCCAAGTCCCCGCACGCGGCAGGGCTTCCACCATGGACGCCAGACTTATCCGGTCGGACCTTGAGGCCGATCTTGCGCAAACTGTGCGCCCTGTTCCCGCAGAGCTGCTCGAAGGAGCGCCTGACAGCTGCCGGTTCCCCGACCAGGGTCATATCATCGAGATATGCCACAGGCGGGGCATCCGGGCAGGCATCGGCCACCTTGGACAGCGGGCCCTGCAGGGCGAGCGCGAACAGCAGAGGGCCCAAAGGGTCCCCCTGGCGCACACCGCACTGGGACAAGATGGTTGCGGTGCCATCCGGTGCCCCAACAACATGTAGGGGCGTGGAAGCACCATACGCCCATTGCACCACTGGCAACAGCTGTGGCATGTGGTCTTTCACTGCGTCGAAGACGGCAGCGCGAGACACCGTGTTGAAAGCGTTTTCGCAATCAAGCACGAGCGCCACGCGCTGCGGGTCCGCCTCGAGCGCGGTGGAGACCGCATGCGCAACAGCGTCGACGCCACCCCGCGTGCCCACACCCACCTGCATTGGAGCCAGGTGGGTGCAAGAATAGTGTCTGAGGTGTTGGTGGAAGCTGAAGTAGCACCGCGTTTGGAGTGTGGCAAATAATGCCATCTATGTTGCACCTAGTGAATGGCTGATGATAATTGTGTACGAGTGATAATTAATGTGCGAGTGCGAGGTGCAGTGGTCAGTGTTGGCTGCCCAAGAGCTTTAACATGCAGAAAATCCTTCAGCCTGTTGGTTGCATTCATCTTGCAGGGACAATACCCTTCACCGGTGCCCGCGACCCCATTTTGATGCCATAAAAGGAACAGAAGTTCGCTTCTTGCCTCAAAGATTCCTCTCCCTGTGAAACATTCTACTCCACAGTACTCTCCTCCTTGCTTGCGGTGTCGACTTGTTTTTGAACCTGCTCTGAGACCATTCTCTTGTGTCATCGTGCATTAAAGGTTTCAGGTCTGCACCTTTCTTGTCTCTCAGTGTTGCAAAACATTCGCCATGTGCGCTTTCGAGGAAGGATGTGTCGGGACACACCCTGCATCTGCAGTACGCCCGCTGCAGATGGTAGTGCATGTCCAAGTTCCCTGTCAAAATGCGCTAACGATACATTGCTAGTATCACGGGTTTGCTGATGGCTGTTCATGTTCCTTCTGCTGCTACACATGTCTGTAACCAACCAGAGCACTGGCTCAACGTGTTTTTAGTGTTGCTACTGCTTGGAAATCTGGAATTTCCATTCCAAACCGATAAGGATGAATACCGACTTCCAGGCTCGTTGTGTAGTTTGTGCACCAAGGCAGTACGAATGTGACACAGCAGAGCCTGTGTCGGTTGGCGTCATTCCTGAAAGTCGCAGCTGCCCCTGTATCGTTACAACAATCATTGAACCTGTCTGCAAAGCAACTGATGCTTGTGCACTCGCTGTCAATTCTGTGCTTCAGACGTGTTGACAGCGTACGAGACTGATGAAAGGGAGGAGGAAACTCTCCTTCACGACATTCCTTGTTCCCGATTTAGGTTCCTTACGTCCAGAATAGAATTTTGCAATCACATCTGCGAAGAAACACGAAAATTCGGTGATGTGTACACCAGCTGGAGTGGGGAACTGGTACGTGTGTTTGAACGATACATCGCAGGAACATGCATCACATGTGTACAGAAAGAAGAAATACTATGTTGGTACAGCTTCTGCGTAATGTATGCTCAGTTTCAGGCGTTTCCTCTGTCATATCTGAGATACACAGACACGCTGCAGTACCAGTGGCCACATGCGAAACATGATTGAATTGATCTCAATTCAAGTCACATCTGATCGCCTTCACAAAATAGATTCGGAACTGGGATCACGCTATGCTCTACAGCACTGGGTGATCTGGTAAAGCCCTTACTCGCTGAGTTGTGCTATGAAGCTATAGCGGGGTGTGTGTGTGTGTGTGTGTTCACCAGCGGCTGTGCTGTCAGATGCAGGACGTCTGGCGACATGCAGATGCTGTAGATTCTGCACTTCGTCAATGGGAACTTCGCCTGCAGCGGTTGAACGATGAGGCAGCGGACGCGGACGCGGAAGCCAGGGAGCAACACTTGAAAGTTCAGGGCCTGCAACTGCTACAGCAGCACGCAGCAGAGGAGCTACAGGCCTCAGTAGTACAGAATGGTCTCTTTCATGGGTCACACTTGCACCAAGAGCAGCAAGACCTGGAAGCCCAGATATCTGCAGCAGAGACTGTCCTGACAGATCTCAACTTAGCCGCACACCAGGTGCACAGCGATGCAAATGCAGCTGCAGGTGAAGCTGATTGTTTGCGCCAGCGACTGTTCTTGTGTGCTTGTGTCCATGAACTGGTACGTACCAGCACACACTGGGAGGGGCAATGGCGGTGGTGGCGACAGCGTGCTGAAGAGGCACAATGCCAATCTGACCAGGAGCGAAGGGCACACGAAACACTTGCCTCTAAGGAAGTTCTTGGTGTCTGCACGCATTGTCAAGGCCTGGAGGATCTTCCTGATTCAGAGGCAGCTGGGGAACTACCTGCTTCAGAGCAGCTGTTGCCCTCAGAACACGAGGATCTGCAGCCGGAGAACGAAGCTGCTACTGCACTGGGCAATATGCGCATGTCTCAGTATCAAGCAGAGGCGCTGCATTCGTGTATGCTGAGTCTTAGCAACTCGGATGAGTTGGTGTCTGAATGCCAACATGCTGAGCGAGCTCTGTGCACGTCCCTGTTGTATGAGCAGGACTGTATAGCAGCAGCAGAGGCCGCTCGTACAGAACATGAGTCTGAAGTGCAGCGAGGGCTTGCAGAGATGGCGACCGGGCGCTGTTTCCACATGCCTGCAGTTGAAAGTTTTGAGAACGTCTTCGAGCAGTTGTGTACGGCCAGAGGGCAGCTTCTGAGCGCCAGCAATCGAGTGAGAGAGTGTAGAGCGAAGCTTCAGAAGCTTAAGATTCAGCAGAACGCCTGTCAGCACATAGAGCAGCTGGTGTCTGTCGCCCAGCAGCATTCTGAGCATACTCACAGTCCCAGGCCTGACAGAAGGTCGTGTGATGGAGCTAGGCCTCGATTACAGGCTGAGAATGGACACACTCAGAGTGCACAGAGCAGAGAGAGTACTGTGACAGTAGCTGAAGGCATTCCACTGCTTCTTGATCGGAGAGACCAAGCCAACTCATTCCATGCTTCTGAAGACTTCATCTGCTCCCATCACAGTGATTGCAACCTTGAAGCAAGTAAAGGCACGAGAACATTTAGGGAGCATGTCCAGGTACTAATCTCCTGGTTCATTCTGTAAATGCACTCGTATGTCGGCGAGGACCAACATGCTGCAGCATGTGCTTCGTCTGAGTGGCTTACTCCAAGTGTCCTGAACACTATGTAGGTACATCAGATCATGACAGATATCATGCTACACAACGCTGCTCTTGTGAATCAGATTGCTACAGGCCTGCAAGAAGCAGCTGACACTTCCTGCGAGGTGCATATCATCGAGCAAGAGGTATGACCCCAGGCTGAGTGTTGTTCCAATCACGTGCCGTGATGCTTGGGTAACAGCAGCACATGTTCTTTGAGGCCCATGTTTTATGGTCCGTGCAGCTATATGAATGAATCACGCGCACGAGGCTGGCAAGAGATTGCGTTTGAGGACCACCATGGTGGTGTCCAAACGCAATCAATGTGTGGTCAATGTGTGGTCCTCAAACGCAATGCAACAGCACTGGTGCCCACCAGTACAGATGTGGTTCAGGTGCAAGAACAGCAAGACTTAGTGGAGGAGTGTGGGCGTGCCAAACAGCTGTTGCACGATATTTCAGGCATGTGTACCCAGGATGGCTCTGATGGAGGTTCTGAGAACTCTGGTGGGATCTGTAGCTACGCTGATGAACAGCTGGCAGGAGATCATCGAGAGACTCTACAGCAGAAAGAACGCAGCATGGACGCACGATCTGATCAAGCTGCAGCAGCCGTGAAGGATCTGGAAGCGAGGCTTGTGGACCGCAGGGCAGCACTGAATGCATGGAAGGTACTGAGTCTGAGGCAACCATTCCATGCCATGCAAAGGCGCACAATGCTGCTCTGCTGCGCCAATGTGCAGTTGCCATCCCTATCAGCCTTGGCAGCATAGACGTCCTTGTCCTGTATGATGCACTCTATCTGCTTGGGATGCTTTGTATTCTGCCAATATTCAGGCTAGGTTGTTGCAGACGTTGTTATGTTGTCCGTTGTTACGGGCGCACACCACTGCTTGCATAGTGCAGGTGCAAATCTGCGAGTGGGCACAGGATGTGCCACTTGTACAGGCACTGTCGCATCGTGTTGAGGGTCTCTTGTCCTGCAAGGTGTGATCCCAAGATCGTGGGTGTGTTCAAGGTCAGAACAGCCGTTGTGTGCGTGATTTTCATACACAGAAAAAGATGATCATGTTTCATGTGTGTGTGGCTGCGTGTTGAGGTGTGTCTGGCTGATGTGCAGTTCCAAACACCCTCCCCACACCTCCATCGCCTGTGTCACGTGCCTTGAGACCTGCCAGCAATTGAATTGTTCAGATTCCGCTGCGTCCCCATGCCGGATAGTCTCATTCTGATGCTTTTCATGATATCAACTGCACTTGTGCTGTGCAGGACACATCAGCAGTGCAATCATCGTCGTTCACAACACGCAGGGAAGTGGATGGCATGCAGTGGAGTGCCACACAGAGTGCCATGGACAGTGCAAGCCACAGTGCAGTCACTGTTGACAGTCTGGTGTATGGTATCAGGCCAGAGGATACTGGCAAAGTGGTCAAGGTGCTGCAACAGGTGACCGGTGCTTTGCAAACGGGTGGCATCGCATCGATGCTGTACAACACTGCTCAAGCATCTGAAAAGGTCTACCAGGCAGCGTGCAGGTGCTGTTCTGCATGATGAAGTCCAGAAGCATGCTCTCCATCTGCCCTGCTAGCAATGTCCTCCTTGGTACCGTGCCAGATTCAGTACTGCCCGATTCACGATTCTTTTGCAAGGTTCCTATGCGTGCTTCATGTTGGTTTCACATGGGTCTCTAGTGATGAGTAACCATCTAGATGTTTTGCATTGGTTTGCAGAACATCTAGGTCGTTGCACTACTTCGAAATGGATTTGCTTGTCGAAGCTGAATGTGTCTCCTGTTAGTGTATTGTTGCTCATTACCCATCTTTTCACGTGCAAACAAGAGGTTTTCAAGCTCGCTGAATTGCTCTGTTGAACAAACTCCGAGTTGCCTTGGCCACACACGCACAGACGCCATTCATGGCATTCTGTTCATTGTATTCGTGGTGGGACCCAAAAACCCTCAAAAATATGATTGTCTCTCAATGCAGGAGCCTGGAGAATGCGAAAGACAAAGAGAGGGAGCTCAACGCTGCGGTGCTGATGTCCAGAGAGCTTGTGTCGCGGTTTGCGGCAAGCGCTGATTCCAGCTGTGACAAGACGGACAACGGAGAAGCTGGCACTCCTCTTGCCTCACCACACAAGCAGCAGCGAGGCCCCTTTCAGAACGTCACCCCTGGGCCCTGCTCCTCACCTGGGGAAGGCACCTTCGTTGCAATTTCCAGGTGCGAGAGTTGCACAAAGTCGAACAGATGGACACACAAAAATGTAAAAAATGCCACAACTGTGCCCGATGAAGGGGCAGTTTGACTCTACCTCGTTTTTCCCTCTCCTTTCCTGGCGGTCAAAGGTACCTTGTTGACACCTCACACGCACAACCAGCTTCACCATGCTTGCTATGGGCTGGATGTTGTTGATTGTTGTAGGAAAGCAGGCGCACACAGCCCGGGGAAGGTCTGTATGGGCCTGAGCGTTTTGGAAGAGAAGCTTCCAGAATCTCGGCAAGAAGTGGAAGCCTGCCATGAGGCGGTCATGAAGGCGTCAACGGACAGGAATGCAGCGTGGGAGCAGTGGAAGGTGGCCCAAGAGGAGAGTGGAAGCTCGTGGCTGCTTCGTCAGCATATGAGGGCTGAGCAGCAGCTGCAATCCGCTGTGGGTTCAGCCATGGCACAAATCCAGGTGCTACGCTCACATGAATCTTAGATGTTTCTTACAGTTAGATGTTTCTTTCCTATCCTTGTTTTTCATCACTATGTTGTTCTCTATTTCCTTCCTGCTGCATTGTCATCCCCTTCCTTCCCAATTCTCAACTCGCTGCTGTGTGTACGTATGGTACAAAAAAACACGACTTTCGTGTCAGCGTGGAGATAAATAAACAGGCTGCAGGTGGTTCTACACGTTTCCCACACCTGTACATGCCTTGCAGGTTGCTGAATCAGAGACTGCACAACTACGAGGTAACGTGTCAAAGATTCAGACTGAGCTGGACGATTTGAATGAACGTATTGAGTCGTTGAATACCCAGGCCAGCGCTCTGAAGTCTGGTGGGCGTGGTGTGGAGGGTGCCACAGTACTTCGGAGAGCACACACTGATGTGCTTCAGCAGGAAGGGCTAGCTTTTGACCTGTCAGAGGCAAAACAGCGACTCTCTGAATCGGAGCTTGCACAGAAGGTACGCACATGCACACTGATTTGGATTGCCGTTCGTTGCAGTTGACACTTCCTCGTATGCATCAAGCTCCATGCTCGCTTGCAACTTTGTTCTGATTATGTATTGCCTTGGGCGGCAGACGTGTGCGCCTACTGGGCGGTTTCATGCATGGCCTTGTTCGATGCAGTGTTCGTGTTCATGCTACGGTGGCTGCATACTTCAGTGGTGTCCATCTTGTTCACAATCTGTTCATCTGGCTGAGCAGCTGCACGGACTGAAGACTGAATTTGATGACATACTTACGAACAATTGGCAAGGTTCATGCGTGCTTGAAGTTGCCACAGATACAAAACAAAGTGCAGGAGCTGAGGCTAGACATGGAGGTGCTCGTGCGGGAGCTTCAGCAGGTGCAGCTGTTCCAAGAGCACCTCTTCTGCATCTCACTGTCCTCCTCAAGGACGTCGGAGCTACAGGCCCGCTCTGACATGGCTCAAAGCCACCTCAAAAAGGTGTACCATTCGTCTCTGAATTCCCATACTTGTGGATATCATGCTGTGGTTCTGCATCTGTAATTGGTGAGGTATTGACAGGTCCGCATGTATTTGGTGCCTATTGTTCGTGACTCAACAAGAGCGGCTTTCATGCCTGTGAGTAGAAGTATTGACCAGAGTTAATTGCCGACCTGACAGCGAGCTGTTGCTGTGTCATCCTCTTGATCTGTATGTCTGCTTCTTGGAATTATTCTGGATGTGAGTTAACTGGTCGCACGTGGGGGACTCCGAGCTCTACTCGTGTGATGCTTCTCCTGGTACAGAAGTCCAGAGTGGGCCATACATTCAGTTCACCCAGTGTAGAGGTTTGTCGAACTTTGGAACTTCATGAGTGCATTATTCGGATGACACCGAGTATTTAAGAAGTATGTCGGTATCTCTCCAATATATATTGTGCTGCAACATGAAAGTTAACTACAGGAACATATGAAGTTGCTCTGCAGATGCTCGGTGAGCTGGAAGAGGCAAAAGCTGCAGCAAGTGATGCAGCAGGTGCCCTGGAAGCTACTTGTGAAAATTTCTGCAACACGGACGACAGCGGCGCCTGTGCACACCAGCAGGCTCACAGGAAGAACAAGCAAGCTCAGGACATACTACAGAAGCAGGCTCGCCGCTTCAGGGCTGCTGAGCTCCATGCTGATCATTGCTCTCGAGGTGAGGCACAGTCTGCCAACACCTTTGTTTCAGCTGTTTCCATCCTGCAGCAGTCACTCTAGGTTGTATCACTTAACTCTAGGTTGCATCACATGCTGTAGTAGTATCTCTAGGTTATATCATCACTTAAATCGAGCTTGTTTCTGTTCGCAGTTCTAGGAGCTTTGATTGGTGCTTATCATGTGACGGCTGTCATGACAGGTTCCAGGGCTATCGTGTGTACATTGCATTCTCAAGTCGGCTGTATTCCAGAAGCGCTGTGCATGAATGCTGACTGCTTGTGATATATTTGTATGTGTTCAGGTGTGGCTGCGGCGCAGCAGATGCAGGTGGACCTGGCAGCAGATGGTGCTACGCTGCAGCAGGCCATGCGGGCACAGGTGCTTGCAGACATGCACCGCTGCCGTGGCCGCCTTGCCAGACAGAGTAAGATTCAGGTACTGTCCAATGAATATCTTTGCTAGTTTCTAAATGCTATGCGTGTTGTGTGACGCCATGAGTGTTCTATGCAGCCATTTGAAGTGTACAGCAGCTTGTGGGCAGCTGACCCCCTGTACTGACCCCCTGTGGATCTGACTGACCAGTGTTGGACAAATAGTGCCACACATCAGCTTTTGAAGGATGCAAGCAGACACTGAAGCATGCAGCCTCTTTTTGCGCACTATTATTCAGATGCACAACTTGCTGTTTGTTGTGCTCTGTAGCCAGGCGGTAGCTGTATTCTGGGAATGCATGATGCATACCACAAATCAAGTAGGTCTTTAGCAGCAGTCTGAGTGATGCAGAGGTGAGCTTTCAGATCACACTGGATGTAGCATCGCCACACAACAGTGCATGTTTCCTTGAGTTGTGCAGGCAGTCAAAAGCTCACAACAGGCAGCCAACGACTACAAGCGCCTGCAGCAGCACGCTGCAGCCATACAGGAGCGTGTGGTCGAGCTCAATGAGTCTGGCAGCTTCGAGGATGCACACAAAGCACAGTACCACCTGCAAGACAGCCTGAAGCTTGCAGAGCGGGCTCGAAAGCGGGTCCAAATATGCAAGGTGCAGTGCTATGTTCATGTATTTACACAGATTTCGATAATTTATCCATGCGTTAACTTTTGGACTCATTGTGTGTGGCAATATGGCCAGCCTCGTGTGTGTGTGTGTGTGTGTGTGTGTGTGTGTGTGTGCGCGCGTTTGATGAGGTAGCCAACTATCGAATACCCCAGCGGAACAGTACCTGGTGTTCATACAGGAGCAAGTAATGGTACACGAATCAGAGCTTCAGCTAGAGGTGAAGCTGGTGCGCCAAGTAGCTGAAGCGTCTCTGGCTATGAGCGAGGCCCTTTGTGGTTCGGGGAAGGCACGCACACTGGCCAAGCTCATCGAGGGCTGTCGCTCTCGGGCCTTTCACAATCGCTGCTGTGCCCGCAGAAATCGTGAATTAGCAGCTCAGAAAAGAGCCACAGCTGAGAGGTTGCAGACCGAAGCTGTGGAGCTTTCGAAGGTGGCACAGAAGCTGAAGGTGTTGCTCCTTTTCTGCAAGCGTTGCTTGAAGCATGCACCTTTTTAACATCAATACCAGGAAGCAACTCATCAACCCTTTCATTGGTAGGATGATGGAGACATTAGTGGAGGAAAGGCAACCTGTGAAGAGGGAAAGGTGGCATCCCAGCGGAGCATAGAATGCACACAGAGCTCACAAGAGGCCATAGAAGCTGCATTAAGACAGGAATCACAGGAAGCTGAGCTGTCTGTTCATATCAAGATCCTGCAACACATGGTGAAGGTGCTACTCCTTGTTTCATGTGCTGTTCTGCCTGTATCGTTGCTTGTGCCTGCGGGCCAGTCTGTTTTTCCACACGGTATTGGGCATTGCTCTGAGTGCCTAGTTGCTGTGTTTGTACTATGAGTATCGTGTGGCTATCTCAGAGATAGTTGATTTTTGTGTTTTCTGCGAGCAAATGTGCTTCGCTGTGCTGAAGTCGCTGTGCCAGGGCTGAAAAGCAGAGGATGCTGATTCCTGTGCTACAGAGTGGCAAGATTGAGAGGTCAATTGCAACACAGTGTGCTGCATTGAAGTTGAAGTGCGCAGTGATGAGCCACACGAAGACGGAACTGGAAAACGCTGCCAAGGCAGAAGACAGCAAGGCGGTTTCGAGTGTTGAGGAGAGCCAGAAGCTGCACAGGCACGCCGAACAAACACAGGTACGACTCCACATCCAATATGTTGTGCTTAGTTTCTGAATCTGTACTATCCTGCTGGCATCCATGATCTTACGTGTAGTGAAGCTGAGCACTGTCTTATTGCAATGTATCAGACGTGCGTGGAGCACTGACTGCATGGTCCAACGAAAGGCAGCATGCACACTTGACAAGATTAAACTACTACAAACATTATGGCTTTAATGCAGGCTCGACTGCATCAAGCACAGGATGAGCGTCTACAGCCAAGCGGCACACCTGTGCCGCTCGATTGCGATGTCGCAGCTCAGTCTCTCTGCATGGTCGCTGCTGACATGTTCAAAGAATCAGAATGTCAGCAGCATGCTGGTGGGAAGCACCGGCAGCTCGCAACCATCGCCCGCTCTGTTGCAGCCGCGATTGGCAAGTGCCTGGCAGTCGCTGAGGACCAAGTTGCCACTATTTCAGCGCTCAGTGACTGCTATGCCGCTAAGGCAGGAGTAAATTCCGCGACCATCTTGCTCCGAGCTTGCTGCGAGGACCAGCCACTGCAGAATGCGTTGCAAGGCCATCAACTCAAACACCGGAACGTGTCAAATTCGCCGCTGTCGGACACAACGACGTATGTAACGGTCAAGACACATTATGAGGATTTTTCAGGCGTCGGTTCCATGATCGAATCACCTGATGAAGCACGCGAGCCAGCTGCATGCAGGCACGCACTTGACTGGGAGGCGCTCGATACATACATGCAAGTCACCCGTACCCCTGAACAGCCAGCAGCAGCCAACAGGAATGGGATGTCGTCATTGGCGAACCTTCGCAACCTTCTTGAACCTGAGCGCTTCGACTTGGTGTGTTCAAGAGAGGTTCTCAAGTCCTTGCAGGCGTCTCGTACATCACTCGAATCAAGACAATCTGCCCTTCAGCAGCTCTTGTCTGCTCTTTCTGCGCAGCTCAGTGCCTGTGAATCTGAACTGCAGCAGATGCTGACGAGGGAACAGCACCTCCAGAGTATCAGACTGCTGTTGAATGCATACCATAATTCTGAACCGGGCGGAAACCACAACACGACGCCCCAGAGCTCTTTGGGCACAGTTGCAGTCTACCAAGGATGCCCCTTCATCCATATAGATCAGAATCGAATACCAAGGGATGGTGAAGTCTCTCTTCCACGCACAGAACCTGAGAAGCAGAAGGGCTCGCCAATTAGTCCACAGCTGCTCCTGACAGAAGGCGGAAACTTTGAGCATCTTGATCCAGAGAATACTTCTCAGACCCCTGGTATCAGCGAGTCTGCAACAGACGACCCCTCCGCCAGCAGCACACATGGCTGTCATGCATGGCTGAAGGATTTTCTACAAGAGATCTTTTCAGGCGAGTTACCATGCCCCACAGGCGCTTTCAAACACACACATGCTGTTCCCAACAGCCAGGAGAACACGTTCCCTGGCGTGTTCGGTATTCTTCCAGATGGGGCAAATGTCTGCCCAGTTACAGGCTTATCAAGCTCTCATCCAACTGCTCAGACACATTCAAGCCCTCATCCTTCGCACAGTCCCATAATTGAGGAGTTAGACCAAGATGGCGTTGTATTCCACACCAGGGAAGGAGTGAGTCGGGATCAGCATCACTCGCCAGCGCACAGCACTCTCCAGGACTCAGGTCAAGCTGTGGCCTGTGTTTCAGGAGGAAAGAGAAGTTTCAGCCTACGAGTTCCGCTTCAGGACTCTCTGTGCTCTCATCATCGGCTGCATGCAGCAGAATCAGAATCTTGCCCTCGACAAGGTGCCAAAACGAGTCCCACTACATCACAAAGACGGCCTCCAGGGAGCCCTATTCCTTGCACAGGCTCAGTCATCCCTACATCCCGAACTTCTGTTGCAGATACTGTTCTTTTCAGCAAAAAGCTGGCTAAGAAGCACCAGAAGCTGGTAGAGCTGAGCTATATCCGCCTGCAAGGGTGCCTGGATGAGGCGCACATGGCGTGGAAGCTGAAGTGCGCCCAATCTGAAGCAAATACGATCATATCCCAACAGAAGGTATGCTACTGGACCTGTGCATCATCATTGTGCCTTTGCTTGGCACCCTGTTGCCCTTTGATTCGCGTCCCCGCTTGGTCCCTCTGCTAGCTCACCTGTTGCAGATTTATACCTTTCATACCACATTACATGCATACTTTATATTTTTGCAATGTGTCTGAAATGGAATCTGAGAGGCTATGGGGTTGTTGCAAGCCTTGTTACATCGTATCCGTGCGCTGTGCCTTCGCAGCCCTGCAAGAGCAACCAGGCGAAGCAGCTTGCTGTAGCAACCACTGTGTGATGCATCTGCATGCCCCTGGCAGGGCAAAGGATAAAAAGAATTTGCTTCAGAGTTTGCTGCACCATCCACTTTGAGAATCGCATGCACGCTGATTTCAGGACCACGAGAGGCAAGCGGGCTCCTGCAGCGTTGCAGCAGGCACCCTTGGTGCTACGAGTGTCACCTTCAAGCACCAGGCCGCTCTGCTGCGCCGTGAAGGATGCCACGCAGTCCACACAGCCCACCTGTCAGCCCTTGTATCTACGCATGCGACTGTTGACCGGCGACCACCTGATGGTACTGTTCCCGGCAGACATGTGCCTCAGCAGCCTGATGAGACAATTAGTACCACTCTAGATAGTTCCACCACAGCATCCAAGCCTGAACCACCCTCCGAGTCTGCAACTGCAACTGTACCTGTGCTTGACAATGGCAATGGTAATGGTTGCATCCTTGATAGTTTTCAGCATGACCGAGAAGGTTCAGCTGAAGAACCTTCGGCAGCTTGCATAAACGAGGGGGTGCAGCAGAGTGCAGACACGCTGAGAACAGACTCGAAGCTAGCAGAGGAGGCCATGCAGATTGAGCCGCAGTACAATGCTCTGTCTGACAAGCTTCAAGATATGAGCTCAGCTGCGGCTGATCGGGCTGCTTGCAGGCTGCAGGCTGCACAAGAGAACAAGCATGCTGCCGAGTACTTCAATGAGAAGCGTAGTGACTGTGACTCAAACATCACTTTCTGGGCGGCCTGCTTGCAAGCACAGCGCAGTCAGAATGCACGAGTTACAGAGACTGCCGCATTACTGCAGAAGCACATTCAGTGCATGCATGAGCGGGAGCAGAATCAAAGGCAGGTACGTACTCTGGCATATTTTGTGTTGCCATGAAGGCATTGATGGGGCTTCTATTCTTGGGGCAAAAGTTAACAGAAGTATCGTCTGCGCCTTGACATACTGCTTCAGAAAGTTAATGAGAAGTGAGTCAAGCCACACTGTGATGAACACCCTTGATTTTTCTGAAGGAATCGCTTCATTTCCATCCACTGCGCATAGCAACACCATTTGATGATTAGGTCATCCTGCCTGCACATTGCCTCAGGTGCACTCTTGGTGCCCAGAACAATCTTGACTGCATCTGGACGCATCCACATGCCAACGACTGTGGATGAACCCTCACCTCCAAATGGCATGCAATTCAGGTTGTCCTACAGCATGAACAACTTCAGCATGCGGACACCATCATCGAGCAGAAGCTTCTGGAAGGCCCCAAGCTTGAAACGGACGGCTGCCAAGAGCATGCATGCAGGTGCGTGTCTCTTCCCAGCTTCGTGCATTCTCCATACACCCTTGCTTGCTCATGCACTCAGTATCGCAGAACACGTACCTTGACAGCATAATGATGCCCCTGGTGTTCCACCTTACGTTGCAGGAATGCATGTTGCAGCTCAAAAAGATATGTCATGTGCATGAATCCAACTGGCTGGAAAATGTCCTTGCGTTGTAGATTTCACGTGAAGAAGCTTACACTGTGATTGGGACGCTCGATGCTTGTAAGATAGACCTGTGCAGCTCTCCATGTTGTGTGTTGCAAGGAAAGAAAAGCACCTGACCACAGTCGCTCCTGGATCAGCAAAGGCTGCACTTTTTGCTCCCTGGCAGTGCCATACCATGTGAAGCATTGCACCAATTTCTCTGCAGGGTGTTTGAAACCGCACGCTGTTGGCAGCAGCGATCAGCAGACTTGTTCTCTGAGATACTGAAGGCAAGCACCACCATCCAACAACTGAACAGCTCTGAAGTGTCTCTCAGCAGGCACCTGCAGGCCTCACAGGCAGCCTTCTCTGCAGCACAGCGCCAGCTAGATCACCTGGACCGAGTGCACCGAAGCTACAGGAAGACTCGAGACCTTGAACGACAGATTCGTGGTGCACAGGCTGACACGTCTACGTCTCTTGCATGTACGCCACTCCTCCAAGCCTTGTACCTGTGCCCCAGAATGCCTGCATGGCCTAAGGGATCTGGAATCTACTACATCTCTTGCTTGCTTCCCTGACAGGAACGATGTTGACAGTACAACCGGATGAATCATAACATCATAACACAGGTATACACACATGTTTGAGCAACAACAGAAAGATCAGCAAGCGTTTGACTACTTAGCTGTTAGCTGTTAGGTCATGTTAGTAGTCCTGCTCGTTGCTTTGCTTGAATTCTTGTGAACATGCGCGTTCATACCCATGTTCATGGACGGTTGCCTAGTATCTGCATCTACGTTCCATAGATGTGTGTTCCATACATATGTTCACAGTCTTGAGCTCAGAATTTTGTGTGGGCATTTCCAAACCTGTGTTCATGGTCTTCTTCACAGCTGTTTGCACAGCTTTTTCATGCCCGGTTCACACTTGCGTTTCTGTTTATACTCACAGTCAAGTTCGTAGCATTTTCCTCACCATATTTCACAGCTGCCCCAAGAATGCTCACATTCGGCCTCAGAACAGTTCATCGGGCGTTTTTCACCAGGGATTGCACAATCACCTTCGCACGGTGCTCGCAGTCGTTTTGCTAGTGCTATCCACAACTTATTTCATAGCATTGTTCAGATTCAGTTTCATATGCCAGCTGTTGTCTTCACATTATTCACAGCGCACTTCACAGAAGTGGTCGCAGTCCTGCTCCTAGCAAGATTGACAGTTAACTGTATCGTTCACAATAAGATTCACAACAAAGCTCGCATTCACAGTAAGACGCACAACAAAGTTCGCGCTGATCATCAGATAGATTTTCACAGTTATGATCGCAACATTTTCCAGATCACCACTCACAGTCGCATTCGTCGCACCAAATGTAATAGTATATCGCTCATACTGTTCTCACAATATCATTCACAGCGCTTTCCACAGCACTGGGTGCAGTTGTTTTCCCAACGTTATCCACTGTGGTGCTCGTAGCATTGTTCACACTGACTTTCATAGCCTAGCATTCACAGCCGTACTCAGAACAATTTTCACTGTGAGTGTAAAGCGGTGGTCCTTTCCTAGCGCTATTCTCGCTAGGTTTTACAGCATTGTGCACAGTATTGTTAGTATAACCGATATACTAACACCACCTGGCTCGAAGCGAAAGACATGTTTGCAGATATAAGCGAGCTGCAGGATCATATTTCCGCCAAGCAGCAGGAGGCAGCCGATATCAAGACTCGGCTGAACGCTCAGCAAGCACAGAGTGACTGGCAAGGCGCCCAGGAAACTGCAAAGAACCTTCAGAGCCTGCACGAAAGTATCCAGGGCATAGAGCAGCGAATGGATGCTGCCAACAGTACGCAGTGCTTTCCTTGGATCATACTGTTCAAGTTTCATGCGGTCAATGCCGTGCTCATGTGGCCTGCACACTACACAGCGTTCCAGCATCAGCATATCAGTTTGATGGAATTCCGAAAGCAGGAACAGATCTTTCTGCAATATTGAAGTTTTGCCTCCAGAGTTGCTGGAAGTAAAACTACCGTCAAAAGCACAGTTAACCCTACAATCAAAGCTACAAACTGGCTGGAGCCCAGGTTGTGTGGCACTGGTGAGCTCCTGTCTCATCTCCAAGATCCCAGGTTGTGCGGGGGTGGTGCAGGTGGCCATGTTGAATGCCAGGCCAATATTGCAGCTCTGCAGGCTGAGCTTCAGAGCTGCAAGAGCAAGGATCAAGCTGCAGAGGATGTGCATGCTATCTCTACGAAGCAGAAGCAGTTGTCTGAACACCATAAGGTTGATCCCTTGCTACCATTCATGCATGTCTGGCTGTCTCGCTGCTGCATGGCCATATCGTGCATGGTTGTTTGTGGAAGCATGTCTATCAATGCCTTTCATATTTCTGGTCACTGTATCTTTCAGCAGTCTTGATCAACCTGTAGTGAACGGTTGTCTCTGTGTGGTGATCCAAGCATGCTCTCACTTGCAAAAACATGTGTGTAAAGTTACAGGCATAACTCCATAGAATGGCTCGTGTACCCACTTGCAAAAACATGAATATTTGGAACATGAACCTATCGCACTCGGTGTGCAGGCCCTCAGAATGCATCTAGAAGAATCAACTGAGGATACACGCATGATTCAGACTCTTCTGGAAATGTCCGAGCAACGCGAGACGCAGTTGAAGCACCATGCGGCCATCATCGCTGCTGACAAAGCCAAGTCACAATCAAACGGGGAGCTGCCATCTGTGGAGCATATGCACAATCGGCTGCAGGTGCTGCAGTGCTCACTCACTGTGCAATATCTTCCCGAAACATGCGCTTTCTGGGTCAATCACATCTGGTGCCCGGTTCTACTCAGCTCAGCTGTCGTTAGGTTGCAACTGAAGGCTCTGTACAGCTCCTCTAATGGTGGGAGAAGTAAGTTTGTGGGTTCTAGACCCGCGACATGCATCTGCAGTCGCAACCTGCAGTGGTTTGACTCACTTGCAGGAGATTGACAAGAGGCAAAAGGAGGAGGCTCGGCTGAAGGAGCAGCTCAACAGGCAATTGGAAGGGAGCACCGCTTTGCGGCAGGAGCTGGTCTCACACCAGTCCTCCATTTCCACCCAGCAGGCCCTGCTGATAGACGAGCAGGCATGCTTCGCACAGGTGCGTTTCATCAGTACTCCCCTCCAGTTCCGCCCAGCAGGCCCTGCTGATATACGAGCAGGTATGCTTTGCGCAGGTGTGTTTCATCAGTACTCCTTCACAACCCTCCCTAGTTCCAGCAGATTCATGTTTCCTGTCCTGTGCCAAGTTGATGGCATGTGCAGCCCTCAGTTGGTGGTGTACTCTTCCTCGTGCTGAGGATCCTCAGCGCAGCAACCGTTTTTGCAACTCAGAGCGCCTGCAGCTGTTTCAAAACGCTTCCGGAACAAGCTTCGAAATCTTATTCCACCCTCACCTGTTCAGGGAGCAGCTAGGGTGCTATCAACGTAAACATCATGAAAGACGTTCATTTCAAAGCGAATGTGGGCGGCATTTTGCATCAAAGCAAAACCATGACCGTCCCAGATAATACACTGTGGCTGATTTGCAGAGCCAGAAAGCCAGTGATGAGCTGCTTTCAGTCACAGAAAAATGCGAGTTGGCAGCCGCTGCGGCAAAGACTGCTTCAGACTCGGAAAAGCGCGCTGCAGAGCTGTTGGCCGATGCCAGACGAGCTGCTGATGCTGTGCAAGTCATGCTGCAAGCAAAACAGGCCCAGGGGATGCAATCTCAAGCTGAGGAGCTTGAAGCGCTGGCCCAGATATATGACAATGAGGTTCATCGGTGTGCTTCGCCTCCTATGTCCCCTCTCTTTCTCTCTCATAGGGTTGGGCAGTACCTTCTCAGGTTGTTGCAACATACACCTCTGTAGCAACTTTCATATATCGCAGTAACATCCCACTTTCACGGCTTGTGTGGTTTGTGCCTCTGAAATTGAATACACAGTCTTCTTCTGTAGAGACATCCGCTTGCTGGTATGCTGCCTGGATTGGCTCTGACAATAACAGTGAAAGAAGTCCAAGGCATGATGTGTTGATGATCTGCTTCTACATCATGCCTTGCAACAAGATCTGCGCTGCAACCTTCCACAGATGCCTGCAGTGCATTTCATTTGGGAACAATTCACCGGAATCTAGACAATATCCGCATGCACACATGTTCTGAGAGGGTTCAGGTATAGTAGTACCAGGTATAGTAGTACCAGGAGCACATGGAGTACTAGCAGTGGAACTTACATCGAATACTAGCACTGCAGGTGCTATATCTGACTGATCCAGTATCTGTATTGGGGTTCCATTCACTGCCTTTTCGGCCTGCAGATGCACAGAGCAGCTGCGGGCTGCACAAGAGCAAGCAACAAGTGCAACTGCCACTGAACTGGAAACACAGGCAGCTAAGCAACAGGCTCAGGGCGTCCAGCAGCACATGAAGAGCCTGCTTGCAGTGATGAGGAGCTCCTCCAGTGCTGCCTCAGTCGCTCACGGCCAGCGTGCCCACTGCCATGAGCTCCATCGGCAAGCTGAAGAGGCTGATGCCGCTGCTGTTGCCTCTTCCGCTGAGCACTCTGCGCTGCTGGAAAGAATATCGGTACGCACCACTCATACGCAGCTCATGCTTTTAAGGTCCACTCGTGAACAACTCGTGTACGTAACTAGTAAATGACTCAAGCACAGTCCTTACACAACTCATACACAACTGATCAACATTTCTCATGTTTAAGACTCATATTTACAACTGATAGATCCTAGTTGGCGAATCACTCATGTACAACTCTCAAACCTTTCTCGTTCCAGACTCTCCATCAGCTAGAAGATGTTGTAGCACGGAAGCAGTATCTTCCCTCAACATATCCACTTGGTTACATAATTCCCTCCCCAGCCCTCCCCTGCACTGCACTGCACGCTGGACATCTGGAAAGCTGCTGGCTATCTCGCATGTGCGAGCTCGCCCTGGTGTACCACAAACCTGACATGCTTCGGCCTCCTGCCCTCAGGAAAAGCAGCTGAAGGCAGCTGATCTCCGCACAGCGGGCGACACTGCATCCGCCACAGCGGCAGAGGCTGACATCGAAGCGTGCCACCGGTTGCTGTCCAGCCTCGTGAGGAGCCGATCAATGCATGCCAGGGCCCGGGACAACTTGATGAGTGCCGCGGCGATTAGTGCTGCGGCGGCGGCGCGTGCCGACCAAGAATCCAAGCTGTTGGATGATGCCAAGGCATGTCTACAGGTGCACGCACCAACGTCCTCTGTACACTGCGCAAAGGTAACCTTGCTGTGTGCTTGAGGAGCATCACACATGTTGATGTACCGTAGCTGCTTGTAGAAAGGTCATTGTGTTATGTTGCTTGTCTTCACAAATTCCACACGTGCCTTGCAAGAAGTCCTGAAGCAAGGACCCCAAGTAACAACACATAAATCCTACATGAATTCCGAAAGCACCTGAACAACCGATATGTAAGTTTCTTGAATAGCTGTTATCTCGAGATATGTGTGCCTGTTTGCAGAACCTGCTTTAGTTTGTTTGCTTGTCCCACGCTTGAACTTCTGTCCATGTGTCAGCTGCCAGAAGTATCCTCTTGTGCGTTCACGTCTCGTTCCAACAGAACACGATGGAACTGGGACAATGAAGCTACTCTATGTCACAGACACGTTCGTTACATCTCTGAGTTTGCTGTACAGGAGCTTTCGTCTGCAGCGAGGGTAAAGGATGAATGCACTGCAGCTGTGCAGCAACTATCGTCACGTCTCAACGCCTCAAGAGCAAAGCTGTCAGGTCTCGAGGCAGAGTCCGCAGACACTGCAGAGCGCGCCATCCATGCACAGGGCCAGTGTGACCAGTTGTACAGTGCTGGAGAGCTCCAGGTTGACCCTTCCCTCACTTTTGATTGCTTCTTGTTGCTTCTTTTGTTGCTTCTACGAAAAGAGAGTTTCCATCTAATTTAAAGTTGCTTCTAGACTGAAAATTCCGTTTAATTCTTACAAGGATTGATAGCCGTTTCTGGAAACACACCGGAGCCAGTTGCACTGCACTGCTTCTGCTGTCCTCATTACACCATACTGCTCTCCACTGCAGGCCGTAATTCTTTTGAAATTTTATAAAACATTTAGTCTCTAGCTGTAACTTTCGAGCTGTACATGGCATCATCTGCAGGCGAGCGCTGCGAAGGCGGTACAAGCAGCCCAGATGCATACCAGGAGTCGAAACGTCACAGACAGACTCCAGGAGGCTCACAATGAGGTCAACACGCTGCAAGACCAGCTCCAAGATGCTGAAGCGGCACTTGATGTGGCTGCAGAACGCCTCAAGTCTGCCAGGATCACCCACGAAAACATGGATGAGCTTCTGGCGGTGGCAGAGAATGCTCGAATGGTGACCGCTGCAGTTGCAGCCGCACAGGAAGCAGTTCAGAAAGCTGCAAAAGACGCTCTGGAGGATGAGAATTCAGCAGTGGCCACTTTGCAGGAGCTGTCCCGGCTCCAGGCTCAAGATCGCCTGCTGGCAACCTCTGGAACAACAGTCAGAGACAAGATCCCTGGACATGGTTCGCTGTTGAATGCAGCACATACACATAACTCACCTTGCATACACGCCGTATCACCCTGCACGCTGTGCATGGTCGTAGCGTCAGCAATGAACTGCAATACAATGCAATGCAATACAAGAAATTCAGCTCGACGGTGTTGTTGTGTCCTTCGAATGAAGTGTTCGTTTCTTGTGTTCCTTGCTGCACAAAGCTGGGTATCTGGGTTCTTTCCTACTAATCACCTTTTTGGCTTGTGGGAAGAACATACAGATTGAAGATAGCTTCAGCACCTCTGCACATAAGACACAAAACGGTTCCCAGGCATTGTACAGGCCTCCAGGAACAGGCGGATGGACTAGCCGCAAAAGCTGCAAGGCACAGGCAGGCCGAGGAAGCGAGTAAAACAGTGCTGGGTCTAGAGCAACGAAAGCTGGAGCTGGTGCTGGATCAGCTAACGGTTTTGCACCAGCTGAGGAGTCATCGACAACACCGCAGCAATCTTCGGAGTTCTGCTCAATGTCTGCTTGCTGAAGCTGAGAGCAGTCAGCTGCAGGTTACTGCGCTGACAGAAGATTACAATCAACTGCAGCAGGAGCATGTGCGTGGCAATACTGTCTATGCAGGCTGCACAAGTGTGCAGCCTGCGTCTGGCTGTGAGCACTGTGATGGGTGCACAGAGAAGTGCAAAGAGACGACCGCTTTGTTTTGGAAACTTGCAACCTGTTCCTGCAGATTGCCATGGAAGAAAAAGTAGAGCAATTGAAGAGTGGCGCAGATGACTATGAAAGAAAGGACAACGCTGCTGCAGCACAGGCATCTAGACAGGAGGCAGGTCGATGGATGCAGAAAGCCAACGCAGCCACCTCCCAACTTCAAGAAGTAAAATATGCCCTGGAGCAGAAGCAGTCCGTGCTTGAGAAGTGCGAACGGGAAGTTCCTGGTCTGATTCGAGAAGAACAGGAAGAAGGTCGGAGCACCCTCCTCTTCACACGACGCCCACACCCTGCGTTTTGTGCTGAACAACATGTTCTGCCTGAAAATATGGTTCGACAGTCAGATGGTTCATGAGGATCTGGGCCATGTGATTGTGCGCTAGGAATTGTCTGGCCAGGACACATGTGTCATGGGCGAAGACACCTTCAACAGAAAACCTCATTCGGGACCACAACATACCCAAGAAGAACCTACTCAGCAGCATGTAATTACTCAGCGCTCGAGAACCGGCAGTCTCATGTCAGGAGATCCAAAGCAACCGCACAGCTGCATGCCATTGGACAAGCACATGAAGGCTGGCACACCCAGTCTTCAATGCAGAAAAAACAACCCATCAAAGAACTTTCCGCCGTCTCTCGAAAACCTGGAGCATGCATGGAACAGTTGCATGGATGCAGGTGACCTCGTGAACAGACTAGAGGAGCTCGCAGACGCAATGCAGAAGGCTGTTTCTCTCGAGTGTAGTGCAGGAGAGGCAACACTGGCCGCAGTAACTTCCACTGCAGCCTCTGAAGCTGCTCAGCATCAGCACACCGCTTCACTAAAGGCTGCGGAGGAGCATGCTTGGCAGCGTGATGCCATCATCGACGCTCTCAACATACAGAATCAGCAGCGGCACTCTAACGCTTTCCCCTCGCAGCAAGCCCGCTCAGCTGCTGAAAACCTTGAGAGTAATGTCTACGCACGTTCTCAGGTTGGATCGCCATCTCAATTGGCTGAGGTGTGCTGCACAATACCCTCAGAACAGAACTCTGGAATCGTTTGCTGGCCTGTACAATACAGAGACATGACCTGCTGCATGCAGATATGCAAAAACGAGGGAACAGAGCCTGGTGTATCGTATGGTGCTTTGGAGGAGGTTCAGCAGCTGTTGGCAGATGCAGAGGAGGAGGCTGCTGCGAGGGGGCAGGCCTGTGCATTGGCGGCGGACGCTGCGAGTGCTGCGGTGGCAACAAGGGACTTGTACCTCGAGAGGGCGTCCACAGGGAAAGCCCTGGTGAATGTGCTAATGGAAGCTCTCACAGAGCTGAAGAAACTACAATCTCTGCAGTCCCAGGTACGAGTATGCAGACTGCTTGGTGCCTGCCAGCTACAGCTACAGTACAGTGTCGGCACACATCAAGAGGGGGGGGGGGGGGTGATCAAACCTGACCAATTCAGGGCATCAACTTGTATGTGAGCTAGATTGGCCGAATTTCCTGTTATGTCATGCGCTGATTTGCTGGTACATGAGCCATTGTATGGAGTTATGCGTGTGACTTCACACAGTTCCTAGTATTCCTGGTAGCATAATAGATACTCAGGTGAGGCAATCTTAATAGATGCTTGGTGAGGTATTATGAAGGTAGATATTTGGTGAGAAAGCCCTGAGGTGGCTGTTGCGTGCTGTACTGAGAAGCATGTGAGCAGGTGAGAGGCGCAGAGAGCAACAGGAAGGACGCAGAGGTGGCGGTTGGCAACGCTGAAAATGCAGTAACTGTGTGTCAGGAGAAGCAATTGTGGGCGGAGGAGGCCTCCTCAGCTGCCTGCAGGCGTGCCGTGGAACTGAAGGCTGCTTCACCTAGAGAACCTGAAGGTGTGCATTCACTTTTTCTTTACTACCGCTCTAGCAGGGTGACGATTATTCATCATATTCATCATCCTTGTGTGTAAAGAAAGATTGTAAATCCTGACCCAGCTTGCTCCATCACCTCAAATAGGCGCACATACACTACAGACAAGATCTGTAGGAGGATCGTAAGATCTGCTATGGCTGGCTCCCGGGGCACTTATTACAATACGTGAACCGACGTCTGATTTGCCTGCATTTGCGTACTTGACAAACACCCCCCCCCCCCTCCCCCAACAGCTGCAAAGAAGACTTTGATGCAAAGCACTATCTATGCGTGGTGGGTTGTAGGCGACAGTGGTGAAGAGATGGCACGTGCTACAGCGCAGAAGGCAACTAAAGAAGCGATGGCGTCAATAAAGGCTGCTGCAGTGGCGGAGATGGAGGCCGCTTCAGCCACACTGGAAGCCGCCAGGCTGCATGAAACTCTTAATGCAGCTGACGATACTCTGCACGAAGCACGGAAGCAGGCATCAGATGCTGAAGGAGTCATACACGGCCTCCACCAGCACGCTGCTGCACTTAGACTGATGCAGAGCCTCACGAAAGGTATTCAGAATGCTCAGATGGAGGCTTCAGCAGTAGAGGGGGACGCACGGGCAAAGTGGAGGCAGGTTTTTGCTGCTGAGGAAGAGGAGCAAGCTGCTAAGGACCAGTTTGAGAGTGATGCTGCGACGTTCAAGCGTGAACAAGAGTCTGTGGCTCGTTTGGAGACAAATCTTCGGAGGGTGGAGCAGGTGTGTGCTACACTCTCCGTTCATTCCCATGGTTCGGTTCACACAGCACTGCATCGAACAGGTGGGGGGCGTCCTGCTAGATGTCCGAGTATGGCGTAGTCCCCGAATAGTTTGTTTACTTATAACGCAATCCCGAGCACAGGGCTATGCCTGTAACTTTACACATAGACAATCCACAGGACTCCTGCACAAAATCAAGAACTTTATCGTGTTTAAGAAAGCGTGCACGTGTGCAGAATGGGGAGCAAAACACGATAGATGCAGCGAAACGGCAGCTTTCCGAAGCGACTGCTCGTTCAAAAGATGCTCAAAACATCGCAGAAGACTCAGAGGCCAGTTGGCGCTCCACCACCACTCTGCTTGAAGCCTGCAAGCTCAGTGCAAGCGCTGCAGATGCTCACTCGCTCGCAGTTCGGCGGTTCATCGACAATGCGACATCCTGCCGCAATGCAGCCAATACAGCGCTCGCAGCACACTCCCAGTATCAACAGGCCAGGCACGGGCTACTGTCAGTCCCCAACGAGTCACAGAAGATTTTACAAACTCACGCAGTTCAACCTTCCGAGGGAACAACAGGAGGCAGTGCGGAGCAGTCCTCTGAAGTGCCCAACAGCGCAGTCATCGCCAGATTCTCAGTGGCGTTGGGGCGCCAAACTGAAGCAAGCAAAGCCCTAAAGATTGCCCACGAACAGATGGAGCACGCCGAGTTCATACTTGGGCATCTCAAGGCTGCTCTGGACTGCCGTGAACAGACACTGCTGGTGCTGCGAGGTGTTGTGGAGGATCGTGAAAGGCACCATCAATGCTCGACTGAGCTTCTGAGCGTAGGCAAAGACCTCCGTGCTACGAGACGTCGCTGCCAAGTCTTGACTGATCATGCTGCTGACGTGCGTTTCTGCTCCAGGTCTCTCGCTGCCATGTATACGTCTCCCTCGCCAAAGTTATGCAGTCGCGTAGTGTCGCTCTAACCTCTCTAAGGTTGCTGGTTTCGATGCTGTTGCCGCTATTCGTTACTGTTTGACTCTCTGAGTTGAGTGCAGCAGTACATGTGGTACTTTTGTGTATGTTGAAGCCATGTGCCTGACTGAGCTCAGCCACCTCAACCGAGGTGCCTCAAAAGCTAAATGAAAGAGGGCTGTCTCAATACATAAATCATGAGCAGTGGAGTTGATCCATGCTGGCAATGACCTTCGGCTGCAGCTAACAACTTTCGCAGTGTGCACACCTAGGCCTGTCACACAGGATCTTTGTAGCTGTATCCAGCCACCTCGTTGTTCGAAACTGCACTCAGTCGCCAGGAATCCTAGTGCGGGCTATCACTATCTAGATGCATGGTCACATAGGCGTTGTACAGCTGGAGGCAAGCGCAACGACACAGGACTCTGAAAGCAACTCCGATGCGGCCACGAGAGTGCGCTCACAAGCTGCTGAGAAGAGGGCCCTGCAACAGACTGCGTCTACAAAGATGGAAGCCCTGGAGAAGCAAGAAGAGGAGTTGCTGCAGCAGTACCAAGCCCTCAGCGCCAGCTTTGAACTGCGAGAGTTGACGCTGGACCTCCAGATGTTGGAGACGGAGCAGTGGGCTGTGTGTGAGACGTTTTTGCAGGTGTGTTATGTTATTCGAGTTTCTGTCGTTGGGCAACTCAGGCCAATCTGATATTCCGAACTTGTTTGTTGCCGCTGCATTGTACATCCTCAAGCCGTGATGGTGCCAATGGGTCCTTGATGTGTGTGTATCTGATGCCCTATTTTTGAGATGATAGTGTCACCATCGCCAATGCTACAGCCTTTTCATACTATACTGTATGAAACTAGGCCCATACGAATGCACAAGGTGTGTACTTTTTGCACATGCATCGTGAGCACTCGCAGGAAGGAGCAACTTTCACACGCATGTACATGGAATCTAAGTGTATACCGGTGACAGTATTCATGGATGTGGATCACGTCATGCAGGATGTAGACAGAATCGTCCAGCAGCGCATCACGGCACAAGCCCAGGTGGACAGCATATCGGAGCTTGTGTTGCTGCAACAGACGGAGGCACAGAAGTCCTCCTCTACTGCACAGTTGCTGTATTCGCAGGTATGCAGTGCGTTGATCTATCCAAGGTCTGTTGTACATTGGCTGCAGTGTCCTTGACACGTGGCGCAGCAACCGCCAGATTCTCTTGCATGAAGTGGGTACTAGAATGCATGAGGAGTCCGCAGCGGACCATGTGTGTGTATTAGACGTACAAGCTGATGTTTTAGTACACAGAATGATTCTAGATCTCATCTCATTCCCATGTGCCCCTTCGAGTCCTGTCGATACAACTACATGGCCATGCATGGAATAATTGATGTGTGTGCATGCATGCATGCAATATGTAATGACATCAACAGGACGCGGGGGATAGAGCAAGTGCAACAAATCTCAGCCATGTATTCAGCTACACGCGATGGGATGCAACAGTTGTACAACATGTCACGCAGAGGGTCCATGCAATATGTTGGATGCATCATGGAGTTTTGATTTCAGGTTGACCGGCTACTGGAGGCAGGCCAGACTGCTGCGGCCGCTGAGCAAGCTGCCGCGGCACAGAAAGCTGATGTCAAGGCGGCCACTGAGCAGCAGAAGCTGCAGGCCCTCACCCACAGCCTGCAGCAGCCTTCCAATGCCGTCACTGAGGCTCTTGCAGAACATTCAGCTGTTCGTAAAGAGCTCGATCTATGCCTTTCTCTGGTGCGCATTCTATGTTTGCCATTGGCTGCATTGGTTTAGGACAATGGTACCACTGCATTGCGTCCTTTCTACTGTTATAGGTCTTGCAGTCTCGTGTTTCTCTCATTTGAATGTGACAGACCGGCGCCAGATGGCAACAACGATTTAGGTTCCTAGTCATGATGGCTACATCCACCACCTTTGAGCAAACACATGGAAACCACCATCGATGATTGGAATACCAATCCAGAAATTCCCGCGTGACTGTGCAGATCAAGCAGCTCCAGCAGGCACGGGAGCTCGCTGCAACAGCAGAAGAGCGTCGAAAGCTTGCAGATGATATGCATGCGAAGGAAGCATCACAGCGGAAGCGGGCGGACCAGCACCACGCCATGGCCACACGTCTCTCCATTGAAGCCACAGAGGGCGAAGCAGAGGCGCAGCGTGCGCAGCGCAGTGGCGCTCTGCAGTTTGCTGTTGAGATGCATGCGCGCTGCGACCAGCTGCGGCAACTCGCGGCCACAGAAGATGCATGCATGGCCCGGGCCACAAAGCAGGTCTTCTTCATGGAACTTTGATGACACAATTTCGCACATCCACATCCATTGTCACATTTTCAGATGAGTTTGCTATTGTTGCTTATGTCAACGGGACCATGTGATGGTACTCTGTGCTTGACTTCCAACCACCATCGCTCACGAGGCGGTCTGTTGTGTTGTCGGGAAACACATGTGTTACTAAAAGAGCATCCAAGAGGAGGTTAGTGTCCTCTAAGAGGACACTATATACGTGATGTGAGTCGATCCAGGTGAGCCGCAGTGCATCAAAGTTGGGCGGGGTTAACAATACTACTGGCAGATTGAACTAGGGGAGGTGAAGCACAACAAGGATCTTCTGTGCTGCAGCAAACTGCCTCTCCCTCCTTCATTGCTGGTTCACATGCCTTGGATGGTGCCCACAAACATGTGAGCCTGTGCCAAACATACGGAAGGCATGTGGGATTACACGGGGGGCGAGAGTCTGTTTTCGTACACCCGCAGATTTTGACACTATTTTTTGGCCCCGTATACCCCAGAAGCCTTGATTTGCTAAGGCCTTCAGAAGCCTTGAATGCAAGTATTTGGTGTGGCAAATGCAGAATATTACGTATATTGGCACAGACCTACAGATATGCTTTCTGCAGGTATCAACGTGAGTGGTAAAATGCAAGCAAGCATGCAGGCAGAGGAGGCCGCCCGCCAGTGGTCGTCTCTGGATCGAGACTCCAACAAGCTCTCCGAAGCATCATCAGCGCTCAAGCAAGCGTCGCAGTGCCTGCAGGAAGCAGCACAGGCACTGCAGCGACTGCGGCGCACCCGTAGCCACCTCGAAGCGTGCCAGGACGCTGCCACAGCTACCGCTGCAGACGTGTCGGAGCGCCTCGGCGCCCTCGACTCTGCAAAGCTTGCCCTCGTGATTGCGGAGGGAGAGGCGGACGCTGATGCTGATGCTACGCAAACAGCAGGTGAGGCCGCCCCCTCTTGCTGTCGTCACCGTTCATGCGTAGGCCTGTGGCAATATACGATTGTGCGTTTGCCACATCGTATAGTTTCATGCACATAACAAATCAAAGTTGCTGGGGGATGTAGTGCCCATAAAAGAGTGTCAAAGTACCCATAAAAAGGATGCTATACGAAAGTGTACGTTTTCTCAACTGCCCTCCGTATAATCTCACATGCCCTTCGTTTATTTGGCCAGGCCTACTCATGCGTCTTACCACAGCAACACGTGCTGGCAACTGATCCACTGTATCTGAAACCACCAGCTGCATGCATGTATTCGAGATACTATACACTAGTTAAGTACATCAGGTCCCAACACTGCTACATCAAGGCCTATGCATATTCAGATCAGATCATGCGCATAAGTATAGCTTTTTAGTCATTACCAAACTGTAAAACATAGAAAACACACGTTCTCTCAGCTGTCAGTTAGCTGTGTCTATATAAACAGTATCCACACCAACAACCCCCTCGCTCCATGTGCACCACGGTCACAGCGAGAACCTAGTATGAGGTGCTCAGCAACTGTGTGTGTGGGCCCACATGTGGGTGCGTTTCAGGCAACAGCGCCATCACAGCGGGTGCGGCGGACCGGCAGCTGCAGCGCTGCAGAGAGGCGCTTGCTGAGGCTGAGAAGCAGCTGCTCGAGGCTCAGGAGAAGGCTCAGGCATGCGCCGCAGCCGTTGACAGCGCCCACGCGGACCATGAAGCAGCTTGTCAGCAGGCAGAGTACCACGACACTCTCAGTCACTTGATGAAGCAGGCCGCAGACTCCGCACTCGACACCCTCCAACACGAGCGCAAAGCCCTTGTGCGTTTATCTTTTCATGGCTCCCAACAGGAGCTTCTGATCTTGAGGTTCAGTTAAACTCTGTGTGCATGTTATTGGCTGTGGTGTGCATGGCTGTGATCTGCATGTTGTGATGTGCATGTTGTTGGCTGTGATCTAAAGCTACAGAACTTTGCTTGCGGGGAAAGTGAAGCAACAAGTAGGTACAGAGGGCGTGACTTGGTTTGTCTTTTCAGTCCACAGCGGACCGCGTGCGCCACTTGTTGGCAACGCAACGCGAGAAGGAGGCGGAAGCGAGCGCTGGGGCTGCCAAAGCCGCTGCAGCTGAGGATGCCCGCGATCGTCTTGCTGAGCAGGTACGTGGATTACACATGGACCCACGTGAGAGAGCATGTATATAAAGTGGGTGCTGTTCTGCAGCATGCTTTCTATCCGCATCACACCTAATCCTTAGCCCTTTCAATGGATTAGTCCCCCTTGATTATACACAGCAGTTCAGGAATGTTTCTTCTGCTGCCAGGTGCCTGCAGCACCTTGATTTTACTGCCATTACACTGTACGCGGCTCCTTTCATACATTTTTTCTCAACGTGTGCATGGGAAGAGATAGGATGGCAGAGAATTCACGGTGACAAGCTCTGCGTTATCAGAGCAGAAGGCGCCGCATACGGTGTACACCTGCCAGCCGCATGCAGGGCAATCACAGAGAGGCGGAGGCCGCCGCGGCCACTGCCGCAACCCTACAGAAGCGATCAGAGAACGCGCACCGCGCCGCCCTCATGGCAGAGGCGGACGCTGACCTGGCGCACGAAGAGGAGGGCGGCGCAACGCGCGAAGCTGAGCGCAGCTCTGCCGCAAATAAGCTCATCCACTTAACCATCGACGTAATGCAGGTACTATTGCCTCGTAATGGTCAATCACATTCACGTGCCTTGAAATCTGCACCTGAAAATTAGGATCTCGTCTATGATTCTGAATAGTAACGTTTGGTGTGTGTACACGCCTCGAATGTAGCAGAAGCCTGTATACGTGTGACATTGCAACCTTTAATTCACACCTTCTCTGCCTCTGTAGGCGGTCAGGAGAGACAAGCAAGCAGCGGCCGACCTCCCCTTGCAGTCTGCCGCCGAGCGCCTTCAAGAGGCGGAACAGAACCTCCAAGCAGTTCAAATTGAGCTTGAAACTGCAATCGCTGCAAAATGCAGCGCTGAAGAGCAGTTAGAGGTGGCACAAGTTGCTGCAGACCCTCAAGCCACAGAACTCGCCCATGCTGCAGTGGCAGAGGCTACAGAAAAGGTTCTGTACTCCACCGTCACATGATCTTCGCTCTGCTGCTCTTGCACTTTCGTCGGCAGTTCAACTTTGTTGTGGAACCCAGTGGTCCTTTCTCTCTTGTAGTTTCGTCGGCAGCGCAACTTTGCAATCGAACACACCAAATTAATTAGCTCTCTTGTAATTTCATTATCTTGCTAGCCAACAAGGAAGCTGTTGGGCAATTGCAAGAGCCCAAACCCCAAATCCTAAAACGGAAACCCACCAGTTCACTGGAACGCCGCAAGGCTCTCGCAGCAAGGCATTGCTGTACTGTTACCTTCGTCATGTATCTTCCAGTGCAGTGGTGCATGTTCATGTCTGCGCGTGGTGCAACAGGTGAATGAGGCGATGAATACGGTGAGGGACCTCGAAGATGTGGCTGACGTGGAGCGAGGATCACTGGAGGAGCTGCAGGCGCGCGCGGCTGTCATGCAGGCGGACTGCGAGACTCAGCTGCGCGCTGCTGACGCTCTGCAGGCAGCCATCAAACAGCACAACTCGGCGTCCACTGTTCTGGCCCAGGCCAGGGCTCTGGAAGACGCTGCCGCGTCCCAGAACGTCACCACTGTGGCGCTCCAGCAGCAGGCGGCCGCCGCCAAGAACAAGGTTCTTTCTGCTTCTGTAAACTGTAGCTGTAGCTCACATGCAGCCCTGATCATGTAACCAACTGCATATTTATGACAGAACATGTTTGTACATATAAACGTTCTAGAGTGTGTGCTGGAAGCACTGGAAGTGGAGTGGTGGATTTTTTGTGTTCGATACTTGGGTTCATGTATAGTCACTACCTATCCGGTTTGTAAAAGCGTGTGCTTTCTGATGGCGCTGTTGCGCTGTTCGGATGAAGCGATGTATGATCATGAAAAATGAAGTGAAAAAAGGACGATGTACGTCTCGATGTTTGAATTCTTAGCCAGATGCTTCAGTTCCATTTTTGCAACCCTGCAGCTGTATTCTGAGACCGCATGCCAAACGCACAGGATGCATGCAGGTGGATGTAGCAGAGATGCAGCTCCAGACTCTACGAGAGGCAGGCAGGGAGGACGAGGCGTTGGCGCACACAGCGCTGCTCAATCGACTCCACAAGAAGTACCTGGAGCGTCAAGATGCACTTGCCGCCGCGCAGCAAGAAGAAAGCAGCGCCGCTGACCGGGCTGCCGCAGAGTTTGCCTCCTCGCGGGACCTCGATGAGAGGTCGGCGCGTCTGAAGATGATGGGCGAGAGCATGGCGGCTGAAATCGACCAACTGAAGGTTGTCAGGGACCTTCAGGTGCGCTTTCTCTCAGGCGTACTAGTAGTCAAACTTGCTAGTGGTATGACTTGTTGCTCCGCAGCAACTGCTCAAAGTCACGTGTCGTGTTGGCATGATTCTGCATCTTGCTGTTCTGAACCTTTTACCGTAAGGAAAGGCGATTGCAGATGCCTTGTAGCACATGTTGGTGCTGACTCACAACGCAACACAAGCTCTGATCATGGTCTCTTTCTTCTCTTGGGTGTTTTTACAAGTGGAGCTGGCCGCGCGTGGGGGGAGGGGGGGAGTCGGGGGGGTTGCTGGCGATCCATGGGAAATTCTGCGCTTTGGTCGAAGCATGTAGAGTGTTGGCTAGTGTAGCACAAGTAGCAGCTTAACAGTAGAGAAAATGTGCATCCAGAGATGTGCTGCATGCAGGCGCGTGCACAGGCCGCTCAGGAGAGGGCCGCTCTGCAGAAGGCTGTTTGCCACCAGCAACGCAAAGACGCGAAATCCAAGCAAGCAGAGGTATGCAGCTCGACACACCCGCACGCATACAACTGTTCGAGCATTCGAACAACTTGCTATGTGCTCTCACAGCGTGAGGGCTATGAAAAATAAAGCACTGGAGGCATCATGTATCATGTCACTATATCATGTCAATAAGAACATGCCGCGAAACAATTTCGTGGTTCAGGTAGCGCGTCTGACAGACCTTGCCAAAGCAGCTTGGGCAGCGAGGAACAGTGAAGAGGCAGTTGCACTGGAGCAAGCCGCAGAGCAGGCACAAAAGGAGGCCATTGTGACTGCTAAGGAGGCCGAAGGGAGCTGGCGGGAGGCTCAGGATATCGACGCTGAAGCCAGCCGCCTGTCATCCGCTGTTCAGGTTCATGCACCTTTTCCCCTTCATGCCACGTCCACTGCTTTCCATTTCTCTGCTGATTATTCACTACAGCTGTTTCACTATCTCTGTGATGAAAGTTCACAAAGGTCGTACGATAAAATACAACGAGCCCTTGTTCACAACAAATTAGGGAATAGCACGCTGTCTGAGTTTTTCTTTCAATAGCAAGCAGCAGCGACAGTACCACTGTGACCGGGGCAGTGCCACTAACATGTTCATTCATCATTCTCCATTATGGAGCGACAGCGGGGCCACTGTGATGTTGTGCACACACACTCTGCGCTACATGGCTCAGTGGTCAGTGACCGTGTCTACATCAACAATGATGTGATAATGTATGTGATGTGCAGGCGAACAAAGAGAAGGCACAGAGGCTGCATGACGCAGGGGCACGTGCGTTTGAGGCGCAGGCTGCGGTGGAGATGGCCGTGAGGCAAGCTGATGCTGTGGCCGCCGCGAAAGCTGCTGTTGCAGCAGCCATGGCTGCCCACGAAGACAACACGAAGGTCGGCTTCAGTCTACTCTGGCGCTCCACTAAAACCAGACTCTCTTTCAGCTCAATGTTTATGACTTTGCTCTCCATTTCGCTGCGTTCATGCCTATTCACCACCTTTCCGGTTTGTAAGGGTGCATTCACTCTCCTTTTCGCTGCATTCATGCGACTCCACTGTGCTGCGCACCACCGTTAGGGAGCCGGAGCTCCACCAGCTCCACCAGGACCGTTCTCAGGTGAGAGGTGAGGGCGTGCCTAACGGTGGAGATGCCATGGAATTAAAGCTGAGACTGCATGCAGGCAAAGAAGCGAGCAGAAGAGCAGGCGGCGGACCTGGAGCGCAGAGCAGACATGCTGAGCGGCGAGGGCATGTCGGCAGAAGCCGCCGCGCAACACGCCGCAGCCGCCGCCCTTGCGCGGCACGCCGCATCCGCCCAGGCCGCCTCTGTCAGCCTTCAGCACTCGCTTTCAGAGTCGCGCCATGCGTTGGTAGTCGCGGAAGCCCAGGAAGGTGCACTGCGGGAGCAGGTATCCGACCCAAGACTCACCTAAGATTGTACGGGGTACAGTGCACTTGAAAGTTGTATACCTCGTTCAGGCTTACGGTTAACTTTCCTTGCCACGCTACCCGCTCATGAGTGTTGTATGCACGTTTATCTCACATTCAATTGAGTTCGTTACGACATGTAGTTATTCGTGACATGTACTGCAGGTGTCGCTGCTGGAGGAGGCGATTCTAGGCATCCAGCAGTCTGCGGCGGCTGCAGAAGCCAGCGAAGCACTGAAACAACAGGCTTTGGATGACTCAGCGGCTGCCTCAGCAGCAGAGAGTGCCGCTGAGCAGCTGCAAGAAGAGCACCGCTACGCACTGTCTGAGGCAGAGGCCGCAGAAACCGTCGCTGAGGAGCTCTCCAATGAAGGCCGAACAACTGAGTCGATGACGGCCGCCGCTACCGCAGGCAGGTGCAGTGCCATCCATACCTCTCCACTGAGGCAAGACAAAGAAATATAAATAATGATCAAGGAAAAAGAAATATAAATAATGATCAAGAAATGTTCCTTCCTTTTTGAACATGTTCCTCTCTTGAGTTTCGCGTCTAGCAGTCCTCTCTTGTAGTTTCGCGTATAGTTTCAGCATTTTCCTCTCTCTTTAAATATCGGAAATCCTGACGTGTGTAGGTGGCGGCGGCATGCGGCAGCAACGGCAGAGAAGGCGCGCAGCGAAGAGGAACGCTGCCGCACACTGCGCTCGTCTGCTGCAGCTGCCGGCAAAGATAGTGAGGAGCAGCGCTTACAGGTGCTCGTCCGTCTTGCACCGATACCGGGCACTGCCTGGTGTCCTCTTCTTGGTTTCCGAATCCATGAGCTGCCTTCACAATGTGAGCATGCGGGCCTGAAACGAGAGGCGCAATGCAGGCACTGAAGAAGCACAAGTCTTCCACTCTTCTGGGTAGCGCAGTGGCGAAGGTGGTGATGGCTGGCGTGCTGAAGACAGGCGCAGCTGCAGCTGACTGGGACGTGCAGGCGCTTGAGCAGGACGTCGCGAACGCAACCATGAAAGCAGACTCGCTAACCACGGTGCAATACGTCCCATCAACCTCCCCCCCCCTCATTATTTCCTGATAGCCTTTCTCACGTACAGCGCTGTGCTATATGCACAGCTGTGGCATGACCAGTCATGCATGATTGGTCATGCCACAGCTGTGCACCAACATATGATGGTCCTTCGCAAGCAAGCAAACTAAGCGCCAGCGCTTGCTGTTGCAGAAGCTGGAGGAGGAGTCGAAGAGAGCATGCCAGCTTGCAAAAGCAGGGCTGCTGCTGCAAGCAGAGGAGGCGGAGGCTGCGGCAAACGAGCTGCAGGTGCAGGTCGTTGAGTTGCGGTCCCAGGCGGCCGCTGCGAGCGCAGCTGCCAGTGAGAAGCGCCAGCAGTGCGACCAGGCCGCCGCAGAATGCGCTGCTGCATCCGCAGAAGTCCAGAACCTCCGAAAAGCTGCTGCAAACTACTCGGTGCGTTCCAGCGCTCCTTGATAGAGTAGTGCGCATACCAGTGTCTCTTTTTTCGTTTTCCGATGATACGTGTTCCTGCTTTTTCATGAGCAGTTATCAGCGGTGTGCATGGAACAAATGCAGCTAGCCCAAGCCCTTCCTGGGTGTGATGTGTTTCCAGCTCAGCTCTATGGTTTTTATCATTGCATTCCAACACATACCACAGCAAACTCTTGCGGCTTGTACATATGATTGACTTGCAGGCAATGGTAGCAATATCAAGCAACATAATGTGCTGCACTTCACCATCATAAGCTGCAGTCAAACCACAAACGAACCGTGCTTGCAGATGGTGATAAACGTGCCCCTATTGGTGACACGCTGGAGGATACGCACCCGCAGCGAAAATGCATCCAGGCGCACCTCCCATGCAGGCAGCGTTGCGGCAAATGCCGGCAATGCCGACCGCACCCCAAGCCCCGGCCAAACCTCCCCTTCTTGCAGCACCACCATAAAGGCAGCCCATCGCCCAAGCAACGCAGAAGTAACATCAGCAGCTGCAGGCAGGCCCACCACCGATGGCTCCTCCACCCCCTCCAGCGACATCCCCGCGGTATCTGCACGTTCCACTAGTCGCAGCATTGTTGAACCCAAGACACATGCACCTCGGGGATTCAGCCGCAGCACCACATGCCCCGTCAACAGAGACAGGAAGAAGTCTGGCGCTGCTGCGGCAGACAAAGGCGACACAAGCAGCACGTTCAGCTCCATCAGCAGTGCTGCACCGCCTGGAGGTCTTGCAGCGACTCTGCCTGCGCCGCTTCAGGCACGCCGCGTTTGCAGCTCTCGCAGCATGGTTGCCGGCAGAGTCTCTGGAGGGGTGAGCACGGCCATTGAGCCGGCTGGCCCTAAGGACTTCCTTGCTAAGGGAGGCGTTCTGGACGACGCTCCAAGCGGTGAGCTCTGCATGAACTTTCTGGTTGCTGCCTGCGCTCTGTTTGTTCTTATTTCACAGCTTCAGTGTCGTATGCATGTGTCATGTACATGTGTCGTGTGTATGTGTCATATGTATGTGTTGCATGTATTTGTCGTATGTATGTGTTGTGTGTATACAGCAGCAGCTTGTTTGTGCGACCACCTGTGTCCCCTGGAAAGAAAGGGGGATGGAGAATAACGTCAAGGACCGGGAATGCGAGCGGCTTCGTAATATAAGAGAGTTGGTTTTGCCCTTTTAGAAACTGGCCGATTAAAAGCAAGGACCTGAGTAACGCATGCCAAATAAATGAGCTGTCTCTGTGTACCTCTCATGCTCTGTCACCAGCGTTTTGCAATTGTGTTTCGCGTGTAAGCTGATGCATCGAATACTTGCCTCAGGCACCCACACGCCCACACTGTTTGTATAACGTTCTCAGCTGGCATTGCATGAACACTCTCCCATGATGCATGACATCAGCTCGTATCTGTTATCCGCGGTGTGTGTTCATTCGCTTCCCCATCAAGTGATGTATGCATCCCACCTATCTCCTCCAAGGTCTCCTAGCCACAGACCCTGCTTTCACAGAACACACTATCGCAGCAAAAAAAAAATTTAACACACAACTGTCCACACAACCGTTCACACACAACTGTCCATGCAGGAGGGAGAGCGATTCAGTCCTGCAAAAGTGTCGCCAGCGGCCGCTGCTCGCTGCTCAAGCCTCGACCCTCCCGCGCAGTCTCCTTTTGCGGAGACCGCATGCCTCACCTAGGCGGAGACAGCGCCACCAATGACAGTGGCTTGGGGGGTGCAAGTCATGCGCTCAACAAAACAATCAGCAGAACATTCACTCAAGGCCCTAAAAGCGGCCAAGCTGCATATCTCAGTGACAGCGGCTCCTCTGGCAGATCTCTCCCAACCACTACTGCTACAAAGCAACCTGGAACAAGCACAACCAGGAAAGCATATAACACTGGTGTACCAATTCACACCTCTCGGGCGGGAGATTCTGGGCCCTGGAACACTTCTGCTCCTTGGGAACAGAGCACCTCGTTCACAGGCACCGGCACCCTGCGTCTGCCATCCGCTAAGGGTGGCATAGGGGCTTCAAGTGCAGCACGCGAATCATGCAGCGCCTCCTCGTCCTCATCTCACGGCGCCACCTGCGCACGTGCCACCGCCTTACTGTCCGCAGGCATCCACTCGGTCACTGGAGGCGAGGCTTCCCCCCCACCGTATGTGCCGCATGCCGCGCCCCCCAGCTCCTCTGAAGCAATCTCAGAGCCTGCAGGCCTGCTGCAGACGCTCCCTCCTGCTTCAGTGAAGCTATCGCACCTCAATCAACATTCTTCTGGCTCCTTCAGCGACAGGAGTACCTCTTCCGGCTCACCCTCTGCACCTGTAGACACTGGCTGCGATGGCGGACCCCACGACACACCCACGAAGCCACTAAACAGGCAGAATTTGAGTTCATGCGTTAGCTTTGGAGGCGCCCAAAGCCTCTGCAGTAGCTTCAGAGGCAGCCAAGGCCACCGAGGCTCTGCCGATACGGAGCAACTCGACCGCCCCTTCCCCTCCCGCCACCTCTCATCGGTGGGCCGCGCCAGCACCAGCATGAGCGGTGCTGCTAACAGCGCACTTGCGGCACTTGCCGCTGAGTCAACCAATGATGAACCACCAAAGGACTCACGAAACGACGACTCAGGAGTGCACGCGGGCGGGGCCGCCGATGCACACAGCAACAACAAAAGCAACAACACCAACACCCTAGGCCTCAGCGACTCCCTGAAGAACTGGACGCTGCACGGGGGCACCATTCTAAACCTCCAAGTCCCTGAAATTTCCTCCGCCGAGCCGCCAGAGCCAACACAAGATCATCTTGCATTGGCCGTTCATGGCGTGGAGCGTGCTCAGCAACCTGAGGACTTGCAAGCTGACGATGCGGTGCTGCCGGAGGAGCTTTCCTGCCACACAAGGCTTCTCGCAACTGACCTTGGCCTTGGGACCATGCCTTCGTTCCGGACTCTTCCAGAAGGAGACTCATCTCAAATTCACAACCACAGCACTGCAGCTCCATCAGCATCTGCTGCAGGTGCTGCTGGAAGTGAGGAGACCCGCGCACCGCAGTTTTCCGTCACTGCAGCTACAGACCGGGGTGCGGTTTCACAAGAGCCCCCCCTTACATTTACCCTGCCGGACTTCATGCAGTTCACACAGGGCCCCTCTGCCCTGTGCACGCCACCCGCAGAGCCAGCCGCTCGCCAAGCACCGCCTCAAGAAACCGGAAATTCTGTGGATGCGTCATTTTCTGGCTCTTTTCTCTCAGTGTCCACAGGTGCAGTGCATCAGCATGCAGCCAATGAGCACACACGCCAAGGCGACTCGACCGCACAAAGCAGGACCCTCGACGTCTCTTCACAGCCTGCAGCAGAGCATGAATCAAGTCGCCTCACAGACGCCTCTGGTACCAGCTTTGACGCTCTCAGCTCTACTGTGGCAGAGGTGGGTGTGTGCGAGGTGCCCACACTGGACTTTATGAAGTTTTTGCAACCACAGTGACGCTGTGCAGCGACACGTTTTGAGTTCCTGATAAGCTGTCACTTGTTGAGTAGCTGATGTATTTATTACAGTGTAGCTTGTAGCTTTTCCACTGACCTTTGCTGCCCGTGGAAGGGACTCAGACGAACATGTATGTGTAGCTTTCACTTTTGTGTGAAGATCTGTAACGATGAGAAGTGTGGATGTGGAGTTACAACGACGGTGGCGCGGTTCTCAAGCACGAAGTTCACCTCAGCACAGAGCATCTGAATCCAAGCAACAACGCAGAGACCACAACTATGAACTACGCAACACCTCCCACGAGTCACACAACACCCCCAGGCAGGACAAACCTAACAGCCAGCCACCGTCACAGAGACAGCGCCATTTACCTACACATAACCGCCACACGTTCGCAGCACAACGTTGAAACACGACAACGCATCTGATGCTGCAGGCCAGTGCTGCCGGCAAGGCACCACTAAGGGCGGCCCCTATCAGGCACAACCAGGAGAGCCTGCAGCAGGATGATACGCGAGCGGCCGCGGGCTGGCTGGAGGAGGCGACGGGAGGGGGAAGTGGCAAGCAGCCAGGGGTGGGCTGGTTGACGGCTGTGGGCGTGTGCACGTGCTGCAGCCCTTCTCTGTGCCAGGTATCGATTGAGCTGCTTTGTTCGATGCATGCAGATCCAGATCAACGCCCCTCTCTTCCACCCACTTTTGTCTCATGCGATGATTCGCTGGTACATGAGCCATTCTATGGAGTCATGCCTGTAACTTTACACACCCTTCCACACACACTGTAAATGGTGCAGTGTCCACGCTCTGCAGGGCCTCTGCCCCTGTGGGATCTAGTGGGCAGCTGATTGGCACCATATGTGCATTCTTGGAGCATACACCATCTTGTACTAGTTCTGGTTGTGTTATCAGGGGTGCTGGGGCCGCAGCCGTTGCTGGTTATGGCTTGGTTTCCCTTCAGCATTTTGTCCCTGAAAAGAACGACTCTACTCTTGCATGCTTTCATGTCTTCGACACAGCCTCTCAACTGCAACAGAAGTGGGCCTCTGCACACCTCTGCAGCCTCCATTGTCAACATGCATGGCGGGCTAGCACTTTTAACTACTGACGAGGCTAATTCACATGACAAGCTGCTTCTAGCAGTGCTTGGAGATCTGCTAAAGCTCGACTGTGAGGCATAGCCACAGCAGTTGCCACGAATGTGTGGCGTAGGGATATGTCCACTCATGTTGGCCAACAGTGCACGTGAATGGAGACGCACAGACGTTAGCTCTGCAGATGACGATGCACAACGTCCAATATGAACACAAACTTCTCCATAGGGAGGGTATTGTCTGCAGCACTACCACCCGTCACCACGGATAACGGACTTCACACTGTGACGCTTGCAAGCGCGGTTGCGCTTGTGACCCGAGAATAGCTGTGAACACCAACAATTCCCCAGTCGCTGCTGGCGACCCAGCTTCCTCTTGTGAGGCGCTGACTTCCGAAACCCTTCCTGAATATGTCAGATAATGCTGCGTTAGCGTCTCATGAGTCCGAGCAATGTGGAGCGGATCCCATTTAGCTTTCCTGATGGCAGGCCGGGTGTGACGCTTCGACGTGGCATTTCACGTCGAAGTTTCGGATCCCCCTATAACTAGGGTTTTAGAGAGTCTGCCAAACAACATAAAAAACATGCAACACTCGCGCCCCTTCAAGAGTATTTTAGCGCTGCTGCAGCGCCCCATCGACAGCACAGTACACTTGCCTCTCCTCTCTCACGATTGTTGCTCGCGATAGCACTTGTACTTGTACAGCAATCGATCCCTGAAGCTGAACGCAGATCTAGACGTCGATGGCCAACTACAGCAGCGTCAGGTCCTCTTCTTCCTTCCTTCACCAGCCACGATTGAACGTGCACTCGCACCTGTATTCATGCTGCTACAATCTATGTATACGCGTGCAGAGGCAAGCTTATCTTTCAGTGCGAACATGGACGGGGCATCTTGCATGGCGCTTTCACTCTCTGAGGTGCTTGCACCAAGCCTGTCTCGCAAGCTTCTTCTTGCCGCTTTTTAATGTATCGTCTGTGACACAGGTCTTTGCCACATTTGTACTGCCTGCGGTAAACCTGAAGCAGTTGTGCGGCTGCAGACGTCGCATGACGCGACCAAGAAAAACACTTCGATTGGCGTAGTCATCGTGGTGCAGCACGCGTACACTGTACAAACACATAATAAATTGCAATGTATCTTTGTCGCTGGTTTGTGTGCAATCATATGCTTTCCTGTTGCGCTTGACCTGCCTCTCAACAGCTGAATGACGGCGAATGGCGAGTTTGCATGTTTTATCCACACTCTGTTGCCATATCCACACAGAATAGGTAGTCAAGTCTGCTTACCATTGTGAAGCCTGCTTACCAGACAGGAATGGCGTGCTTGCGGTAGAGCTGTTGGAGGTTTGGGGCCCAGTCTGCTTGCGTCACATGCAGACGAGCAATGGAAGCAAGAATAGAGCTGAGAGTGGAAGAAACCTGGTGACGGCAACGACAATGATTCCGTAACTCGCAGAATCCCTCGCGAGCGCCCTCGCGTGTTCGCACCTGTTCGTTCTCGTTTACTTTTACGACTCGTCGCCACACACAAGCTACCAGACCCTGTTTCACGCCTTTGAACAATTGAAGTGAAAGCAGGGTTCGTGCAGCAGCGGCGTGGCGGTGCGCTGCAGTCTGCAGTGTTCGTGTGGCAGCGGCGTGGCGGGGTAGCGGCGTGGCGGCGAGTTGCAGTCTGCGCGTCCTGCCTTGTGTCTTGCGAGTGGCTGCTGGTTGTGTGCTTCCTATCATCCATCTTGCTGATGTGCCATGGCCGCTAGCTTGATTCACAGCAATGACCCTTCACACAATGCGAGCCATTCGCAGTCCATGTCCCCTGAAGGTATGAAACTTATCAAGGTATGAAATCCAACAAGTGGGCTGCTGTGCAGGTGAAAATGGGAGGGGTCTCGGGACCAGAGTCGGTGTACCGGAGGTCTGACACACCAACTATCCGCCAGAATTGGCGCATCCCCGGGGCTGTTCCAGCCTTCTGAATACGATGCATTACCTGACGGCCTCACGCACCAGGAGGGCCTCCAAATTGGAATGATGTCCCTCCGCGCCTTGTGCGCGGAGAAGAAGCTGGAAAATCCCGCAGCTGCAGATATAATCGAGCAGCTGCTACAAACAGCGCTTGTAGCCACGGCCACGTGCGTTACTACAGTGGACTATCTGGCGCCAAGCAAGTCACACCCTCTGGCCGACCCCGAGGTGTGACACCCGCGCACCCCCTCGATACCTGTACCGCATGCAGTGGGCAGTAAAGCCTGTTTGCACACACCCTTGTCCCTGTGCGTTTAGTGGGCGCGGCAGTGGGAACCTGTGGATGAGGCGCGCAGCAGGCAGTACAAAACCCTTGTGTGTGGGTGCAGGCAGAGGTCATCACTGCGCTGCAGCAGGTTCGGAAGGAGCCGCTGCTGGACTCCCCACCAAGTGCCGGCAGCACCAGCATGTTGGCGGCACCAAGGGTGCGCAGGCGCCGCTCCTCTGCACTTCCGAGGCACACCACCTTGAAGGCGGACAAAGTTCGCCAGCTGATTGCAATGCTGGTGCCTGGAATGCTGCAGCCTCAGCTGCTGGGTCCTGGCAGCCGCAGGCTGTCCATGTGGACAACATTGGGGCTCCACAAGGCACCTCTGCAGCAGCTGGTGTTGTCAAAGCCAAAGCCCCTGCTGATGATCTGTGCGGGGGCACACGTGCCCAAGGCACCACGCTCGCCAACGGTGCACATCAAGTATGGCTACGATGAGGGTGCCCTGGTGTGGGCGCAGAGCTCTGCCCCCGACTGGGGCGCAAGCGGGCTGCCATTCGGGGAGAAGCTGGGAGGGGCAGACTGGTCTTGGCCAGGGCTGCCAACAGACGATTTGTTGACGATTGATTGGTCGGGCACTGGCATGGTGTTCTCCTTTGCTGGGAAGCGGTGATGGCTTCAGTGTGGGAAGCAGTAAGCTGTGTGTTGCAACAGCAGTTATTTTTCCGTCATGCGAGTTGTTGTTCTGCTGAGTGTTGGATGCAGTGATAGCTGTGTGAGAGTTGTGATGTATGCACGTAGTGTTGGGTGCAATATGCCAGAGCTGTGCTTTTAGGTTTGTGTTGAGCCAGAGTGGAATGGATCAGGAGGACAAGATTAGGAAGGCATAGCTATAGCCTCCTGTGATGAAACCAGGACTCTCAGTCACCTGGTGTATCAGAACGAAACTACTTTACAAGAACTATGTCATACGAACAACCATACAGCACACTGGATGCACACAACAACGCTTACGCTACAGTGGCACATCAGTGTGACTCAATAACCAATGTAGGATGAGGGCTCACCTGTGATGAAACCAGGACTCTCAGTCACCTGGTGTATCAGAACGAAACTACGTCTGATACCTTCATCACAGGACCTCTTATAGCCTATATTCCTAGAACCTATTGTATCCTATGGATGCCTCCACAGCCGAGTTCGGCAGCGGGCAATTCAACTCATGAAACTAAGTCCTTCTATCTCAATGTGGTGCTAGCTCACCACTCACTAGAAATGATTACCTACAACTGGTGTGAATACATTAAGCCAATTGCCTAATTGTTCACACACCCCCTCATTCACAACCAGCTGGCAACATAAAGCCGCTTCCAGACAAACAGCGCTATCTGGGAGCAGCCGCTTCCAGATAAACAGCACTATCTGGGAGCAGAAAATAATACTTGACAATAATACTTGGCTCTAAGCTGCCTTGTCACCCATGATCACTGATCTATACTTCTTGAATTCTAGTCCACCAATCTGTTTGGTGAAGATATCATCGCGTTGCTCTCTTGTTGGAACAAACGTCACTGAAATGTCTCCTCGCTGGAAACGATCCCGCACAAAGTGGAATTGAACATCAATGTGCTTGCTTCTCCCACTCTGACCTGCTGTGTGCTCTGA
>JAUMHD010025730.1:0-43983 GCA_032359135.1 Ulvella scutata | reverse complement strand
CCCCCCCCCCCCCCCCCCCCCCCCCCCCCCCCCCCCCCCCCCCCCCCCCCCCCCCCCCCCCCCCCCCCCCCGCCATGCTGCCATTCCCTTTTGCTGTGTGGTAAAGCCCTCAGCCGCTTGACACCATCAAACGGGGTACATCGTACCGGAAACCCTTGGGAGTGGATTCGGCGGACATCAACAGCACAACTGAGCGGGTTGGTTCGACCCCTTAGATTGTCTGACGAGAATCAGCAAGGAACGGATACTGGTCATATGCGCGCAGATGTGGTGTGCTGCGCATAGATGATTTGCTGCATGGTATCAGTGACTCGAATTCCATGTTTTAAACGTCTGTATCGTTTTTGGCATGCTGACTATTCCATGGAATAGTCCTAAATCCTCACGCAATTCAAATCAATAGTTCGACCAAGTCCAACGCGAGTTGACCAGGAACAGGTTTGAAAACCGAATGGAAGGGTGCGGTTCAAAACGGAGCTCACGTCGACTGGTTCGGTGTATGGCATATACACCCTGTTTCTGTTACTGACCATGTGTCAATAGACGTCAAATGCCTGATACACGTGAGCTTCGCGGCTCACATCCCTACCTCGTCTTTGTGTCAAAAAGGGATTACGGTGTACTCATTTACGCTCCGCAGCTATCGGATGCTACGGGCGCTGCGAAAGACTCTTCCAATTCCCCGTTTCAACAGTGCCTGCACCGACTCGTGACTAAGCCTGCACGTGAGTTTGAGGTAACTATATCAGAGGGTACTGCGTCACCAGCTGTCGAGGTCTCGATCAGAAGTGGCCTAGTTGATCAACTTCCTATGCTAGCCGAAGTCGTGGCTAAGCACCCTAGGCGATCATATGCAGAAACGCTGAAGACAAAGCTCTTTGATATGAGCTCCAGCATAGATATGAGCTTTCCTTGCTCAATTTGGGGACTTGTGAGCCTGCTTCTCCTGCTTGAAGGCAATGTGGGCCCTGACCAGTGGTTCGAAGGCGACAACGATCCCAGCCTCCCTGCCTAAACTCTGGAGGTAAGACTTTCTATTGCGTGAGTATGTTCAAGCTTTAGCTTGGGTTCGGTATGCTTGCAAATGTGTGTGGTACTCGAACGGCCCAGGATCCTTGCGGATTGTCTCCTTTCCCGTAGATAGCCACGCCACACCTGGTTAAGGCCCAGAATGCACCAGAATCTGGTCTGAATGTGAACACATACAACCATAGGTTCTGCTATAGCAGCGTCGACAGGTTTCAATTGATATGTTTTCATCATGATCTGGTGATCACACCACACATCATGCAGCAGTTGGCTGGTATGACTGCGCTCCTGTCCTTGCATCGTACGTGCAAACTTTTCTTTCTATTGAACATTCATAGCTCAAGTTCATTGGAGTGATGCAGTCATGCTACACCCAGGGTTGACCTATAGCAATGTTCTGCTTCATTCTTAGTGGTTTGTGACATTGGTTGCATCACCAAAGAACACCGTTATGTTGCACTGTGATCCCATACGTTTAACAATTCAAACCGAGTATGGCGTAGTCCCCGAATATTTCTTTTATTGGCCCCCAGGGCCTACCTTTGTCATCCGCGCACTTGGCGGAGTTGCGCACATGTGGCCTTGGCCGTGCCTTTTTTTTTTCTTCGCTGATTCTTCTGCACATCACACATCTTTCTTTGTGGGCTACTTGGCGGTAGTGTAGGTATCTGTACAACGGCAAAATATCCGCGGATATATCCGTCTTCGCGCTGCAGGCGGCTTCCTTCCTTAGCTGCAGGCCTGTGGCCAAAAAGGTCATGCAGTGGATGCAGACAATCTTGTTGGAGGTTCTGGATTGCTTCACAGCTGGCTCTTCTACAGGCTCCAGTACGCCTGTCCTTCAGTATACATGTCGTAGGAGTTGGCATCTGACAGAGGTGTGCGAATTCCATGTCTGTACATGGCGAATGTGGCACTATCACATGCTAATGGGGTAGCAGGATCGACTGTCAAGCTGGGCTTTACCAGCCTACAGAGTAGCTTTGAAATCGAAAGTTTAGTGCAGATTGCCGTATAGTTTATTCAGTAAATTGTCACTTTTATTCACTCACCACAGCATGAGTGTGGTCCCGGATATATGATACAGAAACTCGACATTGTCGATCAAATCAGATGTTTCGATTCACGCAGAGTGTGCATATCATACCTCCCTGATGTGATTCGAATTCATAGCGTGGAGTGATACATCCATGCATGGTGAGAGGCACTTGTAGCCATCTATACTTTTGGTGTGTATCCAGTGAGTTGCGACTACATTTAGGATCAGTACATGTGCACTAACTTTGAACTGTTATTCTGTGTATGTTTGCGAATAGCCGTGTGTTGCGGTTTGTTCCGCCAGCCACAATACTCGCCTCCGCGCTACCGATTTCAAGCGTCAATTTTCCATTGAGGTCCAGTGTCAGCCCGCTTGCATGCAGGTGCTACGATATGCGACAGAGAATGCTCCTCGGGATACAGTGACAGAGCTTATGACACCTCTGAGGTTCCAAGGCAACACGAGCAGCACTGTGCAGGATCCGTCGAACTTCCCGCTCTGCTTGCTTGCTCAGTGGATCAGAGCTACCCCATTTTAAGATCTGAGCCATGCTTCGCCCTCACCTGAACACCTCAACAGGGTGATTTCATGTCCTCCACTTGTGCCTGCTGATAGACTGGTATACATCGGCATATCGTTCGGAAGGAAACCTGTTCCTGTACTGCAGAGGCTTCTACCAACCATCCGTCGGTTAAAACCTGTGACCGACGACTCGTGTTCTGGTTGTTAGACTCAACCACGTATACTCTCAGTGCCTTCGCACGTTACTGTTGGGGGTGTCTGCACATGTGGATGCGCGTTATCAAAGTGGGAGGGCGCTACATTTACTGCTGCAGAAAGAGCACCGATTTTGTCCGTTGAGCGTCCTGACAGATGCTCTGCTCTCCTTACAAATTTTTTGAAGACCACCACTGATTCCAACAGCAAACTGCACGCTGTATGCCCCAAATGCCGAAAAGATTGCATGGTATCAGCGTCGCATGTCTTGTTCGGAACCCTTTGCACCAAGTGTGAAAAGCTGCAGCTAGTGAGAGCAGACAACACAGAAGGCAGAGAGAAGCTTCCGTAAGATTTGTTCAAATCTGAAGCACGCATTACCCACATCCCACTCATGTCATCTGGTGCCGCTGTCAGCCATATGAAGTCGTTGCAGCGTGTCAGGCTGTCAGACATTCAATTGTCACTTCCTGTTATCCGCGACTTGGGCCACGCGCTATCCAGTCTTTTGACAGGAGTCACCGTACTAGGTCTTCACAACATATATGGATTACTAGGCTGTGATTTTGTCTCTCGGACTGCTGCAGCAGCATGCAGGGCTGCATGACCTGCTACAATAAAAAGGTTGTAAAAAAACTCACCATATCAGTGAAGCCATCGCTCATAGTGGCGGAGATGTACCATCTATCCTGGCTTTCCAACTTTCCGTATGCACGCTCCGTAGGCCGCCGAAGTAGATGCCGCCGGCCCCGCTGCCAACTTGTACACCTGCTTTGTGCGGTTTCTGGGCCTTGTGAATTCGTGGACTATGCAAAACACAGATAATTGTCCCTGATAATCGGCTCGCGCGGGACTTTTAGGTGCAGAAGTAGAGTGATGCATGTGTAATAGCTGTTGCAACAGCTGTTGAGGAAGCAACAGCTGTTGCTTCTTGATAATTAGCATTCCTTGCTGCTTGCTGCGGCTGTCTCTGCGTCAGGTCGATGCCACTACTTCCTTTTAGGGCTTCAAACGTGCTGAATGTTTGAAGTCATGCATGTGTTCAAGTTTGCAGTCTTACGGTTTCTGGGTTCGTACCGAGATCATTGACGCAAGATCAGTCATACATACGCATTGAAACGGCGGATTTCTATTTTAATACCTGCATTTTCTAGCATACTGAAGATGCTGCTGGTGTTCCCGTTTACCAGTTCCAAAACGTTAATCAACATTGCACATGCACTTCACATCAAGAGCAGGCGTGATGCAGTCAACAAACTCGCAGTGTGCACATCCGACGCAAGTTTGGTCACTGGATTTGAAATCTGTGTTATCACCCAAATTGTAATGGAGCCGTTTAAACTTCGATCACAACACCAACATACATGCAATACAACTTTCAAGCCGGCAGCCATTTACATGTGCTTCATGTCGCCCACATGAAGGACACCTCACTCACAGTCTCACCGTTCGAAAGGACTACGTCATCCAGCTGTTCAGCAAACCCATGCACATGTGACGCATGCACAATTTCCTGCGAACGCGAGGATGTGCATGTGGCTGCCGTCTACGACACGCAGGCGTCTATTCCGCGGAAAAAGCCAAACTGCACTGAGTGTACACATGTGTGCATTTTATTGGCAAGGGTGTAGGTGAGTGTTATCCACTGGAAAACATGAGCAGATGTGGCATGCATGGGTGGAGTGCAGTTGAACGGAACCTTCCATCGAATGTTCGGGATGCGACACCAGGACGCATCCCAGATGTTTGAGTCCATAGCAGCCTGAATTCCAATACGGACGCGGAGGCAGACAGCCACTCAAACAGACCCTTTCGAACGCACACTGCTGAACCGATTGCATAACACTAGTACTGAATTCCACTGGTTAGGTACTTATTTGACGACGTCGACGTCTTATCAGGATGGATCGTATCATCGCGCACAGGCACGTATGTGAGCTTGCTGAAAATAGCACACAGTATGTGCCTCAGGTGTGTGTTCCAGATTCGTCAGGTTGCAGGCCGGGTTGCCTGTTCGAGTAACTGATGCGTTCAGTCCGTCTGTGTTCCCGTTTCCGAGTCGAGCATGCGACTTGCGGTGCGGGATTGCCTGTTTCAGGACACGTGTTCCATCCTCGCACATACAGTCTTATGGTTGAACACGGTTTCGCACCGGTGCCTTAAGCATGATCAGTGTTCTGGACTGGACGGCTTAGAACCGTTAAGATGATGCGCTGCGCCACAATTCAATCTGCGTGTTCGCACACGCTGCTTCAGGTCACATCGCTGACTTCAGGACTATTCAGCTCAATGTGCGGTTGCTGGAACTGCAACCCTTTGACATCGCGCACAGATACAGGACAGACGCTGTCCGGCGCGCATACCAGTACGGGCATACCCGCACACGCATCGAGGTCCCGCGTTTGCAGGCTGTTCCAGCGGCTGCACAGAAATCATACGATGGTAGACGTTCCAGGAGTGCAAGAAAGATGAACAGGTGCGCTTTCAAGGCATTGCGCCTCAAAATGATTCGCTACAGACTCTGAGACGACGCAGCAGATCCAGAACCTACCATTTCAACAGCAAAGCGTTCTCACTTCCAGATAACAAAGTACAAGTTCGAATATCAGATGCACTGATTTCGAGCAGCTGCAAATACACTCACAGGTAGCGCATCTTTCTTTGCAGGAGGTCGGTTGGTGAGCTGTTGGTGGACGTGCTTCTTTATATTACTGGATGGCGAAACTGCACTCCAAAATTCGGCCCGAGCTGCTTTGGAGCTAAGAAGGATGACCTAATCCCGGCCTTGCACACGACCCCCATCAGGTATGGAACCTATGACATACATTGATGAACATCCATGTTATGATTTTCCACTATAAATTCGAACATCTTTCTCTAACTTCGAACACAAGAGTGTAGTAATGCCTCGTCTTGCCAGCGAATGAAATATGCTCAGCAGTAGTATGACAGACAAAACACCAACCAAATGATATGTGTAAACTTGTGAACGCATCGAGTTTAAAGGATACATCTTGACAGCTCCACTACATCGTATTGAACTTGGCAGCTCTCAGGTGGGCACAAGGTGGACAAAAAAAATACACGTGGACGCAGACCATATTGTGTCAGCTGTATAAAGACCCTCATATAGTCTTCAGCGATGAACGTGACAACTTAACGTGACATGTAGAACGTGACGTCCCCGGTTTCCTGGTAGCTCTGCCTGATGACCTTCTCCTGCTCGCCATTACTCCTGCTGCGAACCCAATTTCAAGTTCTACAGTCCTGTTGATGTAATCTCTCTGACATTCCCAAAAGAAAAAGTACGTTTGCGCAACATATCAGACTGCATGCAGCACCAACGCGCAAAAAGCAGAGGATGGAACTGAAGAAGTGGAGGCAAAGAAGCAAGCCGATGATTGCGAGTGGGAGGTGTGCCACTAACCTGTTGCTATATCCTCCCCACGCAGGGTTGCGTATATTGCTGATTGCCAGTCTTGGGACAAGAAACTGTTTTCAGTGTTCTGTTGTGCCCTTCGAGTGAAGTGGTGGATGTTTTGTGTTAGTTGATTTTGGCTATTTGGGTTCATGCCTATTTACTACCTTTCCGGTTTGTTTTCAGTGTTTGTGTAGGAAACATAGTTTTACAAAAGAATTGTTATTCGTTACTGGGTGTATTCGGGAAGTGTTTTAAGCGAGTTGCATGAAACACTGAAAATGCATTGGGAAATTGTGAATTGTGATTTTAACCACCTCCTACAAAGAAGACATCTCCGAAATAAACAATTTTCCCCAAATCTTTCGAAACATGCCATGTCCCCTCTTTGCGGTCCATTCCGCTGAACTTCAAGGGAGTCGAAGAGCCGCTGCCATCCCCGCTTACTTTTCCAGAGATAGTTTTACACGATACAAGGCTTTGTTGGATAGCCAACGGAGATGTTGTAGCCACTTGTAGCCACTCTGCACCATCTCGATGCTACGTTGCGCCGCATTGCAATATTGGTGGTGAATGTACTTTACAAGTACATCACTTTGAAGAGTGTCACGAAGCTGAACTTGCACTGAAGTATTATGTGTCTGACATACAGCTGTTAAAGTACGTCACGGATCTCAAACGATAAGAAGCATCTTACGAATCATTGTCTTTCAGTCATTATAACTCATGATGAGTTCATGACATTGTGTCATTGTGCAGGATCACGACGATGATGGTTACATGTTCCAGAAGGAGGATATCCAGCAACCATCCCCGCCTGAAGTTTGTGAAGGAGACCTTGCACAGGCAGCCCCAGAGGACGAACCGGTGAACCCAACACATGAGCCTGGAAACATAAGCAGAGTACAAGTGCCACGGCGACTTCACAGGGAAATGGGGTTCACACCAGACGCGGCAGCAGAGGCTTCTGTTCCCCAGCCACCGGTGGTTGCTCCCCAGGAGGCAATCGCTGCGCGTCATCGACGCATCGCTGAATTCAAGACACCTCTACCTGCGCTCCTGACAGCAGAAACGTGTCTCCAGCGATCTTTGCTATCCATCGATCTTCTTCAAGAACAAACAGCTGCTTTCCAGCCAAATGCAGCCGCCGCCAAGCCACCTGTCGTAGTACTCCATCCACCAAAAGTGGCTCGCCGGCGGCCACCTTCCGCTGCCCCCCAGCCACCGATCACAGTTCATCATCCACCAAAACCTGCCTCCCTGCCGAATGCAGGTGCCCCCAAGTCAGCAATCGCAGGTATCCATCACCCAAAAGCTGCTTCGCATGCAAATAGCGCTGCCCCCATTATTCCCATCACAATTTCCTATCTACCAAAAGCAGCGATCCAGCCACCAGTAACTGCCCCACGAGCAGTGATGGCTGACCCGCAGCCACCTGTGGCTGCCCCCCAGCTTCCTATCGCAGCAGTACGCCTCTCCTGCTGTTCATGTACGCTTTGGAGCCCGGTCACCTTATGTTTCCTTAATAGTGGGTGTGATAACCAGGAAGGGCAGTGAATAGTCTCGAGCTTAAAGATCCAACAACAAATACCACCACCTAATATCCATCACTCATCTTGTTAGGAGTTCGCAAGCCCATCGATAAGATGTGCTTGTGCTGTGGCTGGGCCCATGCTGTTTGTCTGTACTGTCACTGGATGTTTCAAGGATACATGTTGACCTGCAGAGACCCTCCAGCTATGTATACTTACGTACTTAGTTCATAGGTACATGAAAAACACACGATGTATGTGCGTACCTTGCGCATTGTCACTGCATTCATGCAGTCACAATTTTGCTGCAATCCGGCCTGTCACACAGACATCTGCACTTAGCTTAGAGCACTGAAAGGTGACGTTGCTTCCCACCGTGCCTCCTCCGAGGGGGGGGGGGGGCGGGGGGGGGGCACCTGCTTCCGCTTCATCGCCAGACATGGTGCATCTTGTTTTATGCAACCAAGGTTGATGACCGGTGGAACATATAGCGTAGCATAACCCTGGTTGCACAACACAGAGTCCTTCCCGGAGGCCTGCATCTGCACATTTCCTACATCTCCACAAAAACCCACTTGCTTGTCCTTCACACAGAAGTTGTTACGCACGACACTCCCTGCGCAGCAGCGGCAGCGATGCTGCAGTCTTGCTCAGTCTGCAGCAGGGATGAGCCATCACGATTTAGTGATATCACGTTTTGATAGATCACGCATGATATATCACGCTTTTTTTCTTCATAACCTTTGACATAACGGGATGTAGTGATTATCACGATGGTGACCCATAAATGTACTTTTATTCTGTGGGTTGTTTGATGAATTCTGACCCTAGTGGATGTGAAGTCAGCCACGGTGGGAGAGAATGCAGTCACAATGGAATCGACTTCTTTGTATACGGATACATGCATCATGGCCATCAACTATGAGTGGCGCCGTTCCACTGATGTGGATTGCATTCGTATGGCCCATTGCATCCAGAAAAACAGGCCTTTCTTGAATAATCACTACTGTTCCCGCTCCTGCCCTAGATCACTCTCATTTTCACAACTGCTGTCATCTGTGAACACATCCATTGCCTCTCGTGAGGTGGAATGAATGCTAAAATGCACCCTGCGTTGCTGAAATATGGCAAAAGCACGAAAATCATTTATCACTAAAAAGTTAGATCACTGGGGCGTGATTCCGTGATATCACGAATCACGGAAAAGTTGAAGCATGCATGATAAATCACACTTTTTCATGATCACGCGTGATTCCCCATCCCTGGTCTGCAGCAGACGTCTGTGATCACCACCATAATGTCCATGCATGACACATAGGTGATGCATGAGCGTTGCATGCTGAATACAGGGTGCTCCACAAGAGGATGCCATCGGGCCACCCAGCCCCTACATCCCCTATGGCCATGACGAGACCCGCAGCGATGACTTGGATTGCAATACGCCATTGCGTGTAGTAGAAGGCTTTCGCTCCCAGCTTTCTAGGGCTGTTTCAGCTCCATGTCCACAAGAGCTGGAGCTGAAAGCCCTGATGAGGGGTACCACGGCGCGGTACCACGACCGCTTCTTGAGAAGAGCGCACATGGAGTGGAAGCGGCAGACTACGACCTCTAGTTTTACACGCCAGTTGTTACAGGTATGCCTTCGGCACTGCCGTTGTTACTAATTCTCGTGTCCTCTGCTTGAGATAACTGCAACGCCCGTTATAGAACTTGAGGGTTTTTGTCACTAAAAACAACAAAACTTTCTGCCTCTGTTTGTCTGTCTTGTGGCCAATTCAAGAGCCTGTCATGGAACCTCACTTATGATACGTGACAGGATGCCTGATGCTGGCGACAAGTTCTATTTGCGACCAATTTTCAACCCGGGAGGAAAACAAAAACAGGAGCAAAACGAGAGATTGGGCACGGGAATGGGGCCATAGTGACACAGCGCGAAGTACCTGTGGAAATCGAGTTCATGAGAAACGTGTAGCTTGCTTCTTGGTGCACGACGTAGCTGGTATCAGTGTCCACAAGTGTCTCTGCATTCGCCATTCGTAAAGCCACACACCTAGAAAAGTTCCCGAATAATCAGGACTGTGCTATCTTAACAGGCGTCGCTCATGATCGATTGTCAGTTTTGCCAGACACTCCAAGAAATTGCTTCTAGTGGGCTGTCACAGAACTCTATGTCGTGAGGACCACTGTTATAGTCCATGGTACGTTCATAAACGACTTCTTCACACTGCTGTTACCGTTTTGAAGTGTGGGGCCTTTTTTTTGGCAGCACTTTGTGGCGAGATACTGTGTCAGACTTCCTTAAGTAGTTACCGTTCCTTGTGACCTGCAGATGGAGGCCTCCATCAGGTGAGGGACATACTGATGGAGCCAAGTCCTTGGAGGTCCACTATTGGAGAAGAAGCTGACATGCATGTACACCATGCATTGCAAACGATTACCAGCATGAGGATTCAGAGTCTATAGTATTCAACCACGAGGAAAGATGTGTGGCATCTAATGTGCAAAATGTCTGAACGTCGAATTCAGATACTGCTGAAAATGGCGCAAGTGCGATAGTTGAAGGAATCAGTGTCGATGATTTGAGCCTAGCATAGTCAATCAATGTTTCTGATAAATGATGCATTCCTATAAAGAAACATGTAAATAGCTGCAAACAGGTACCTTTCAGACTGATATTTCCCGCAAGATGCCGCAAAGCGTGGCCGAAGTTGGTTCTCAGTTGTATCGAAAAGACAGAGTTTTGACGCGAGTATTGCCAATTCTTCCTATTTTGAGCATCATGACAGCAACCAGTCCTTTTTGCCGTGTACGTGTGTGGACTGACCGGCTGAAGACATTTGTGAGAAGGCGTGTCACCAATGGCTCGCTCGATGTGAGAACGTCTTGTCTCGCCATGATACTACAGGCAGTTTATGTCTTCTTGTCACGTTGTACTCTTGGCGGCATGATACGAGGTTTGCCGTGAGTAACTGCTGAGTACCCTTCTTGTAGGTCAATTGGTCCTGGTGGATTAGTGTGTCGTAGTGCGTGTGTACATGCTCGTGCTTTTTGCACTCCGCCACAAACTCTGCTTCTGCCGTTGTGGCTTCAAGCGGGGAGCTGCTGGCTTCCACCGTCACAAAGCCTAAATGGTGTTTAGACTCAAGTTCTTCGTGTATGCTGTGTTGCTCCAGCTAGGCTGCGGTGTTTCATCTGCATCATCCTGAACGCCTCAGGGAGTGTTCATGACTAGCATGGTCAAGTCAAGCACGTGCATTAAGTATGTGCTGTAACTGAAACCTGCGATTGGCGGCTGAGGGGTGATACTGATCAGTTGTCGACCGCATCAGAACGTCAAAATGGGAAGAAGGAAGTGAAATCTAAACATCACCTGGCCTGAAGTACTAGATATGTCTTTTATGAACGTCAGGCCGCAAGAAAAACTTCTGCGACGCACAAAACCGCTGGTGCGAACATTCAGTGGGTATGTGTGCAACAAAAATGTGAACACCAAGGTCCCCTCCAAGCGAAACCGGCAGAGTTCACCTTACTTCTCTGATGTACATGCTCTACAAGTACAGTAACCGTACACACTTTACCGACTGTATCCTTTCTGTACTGGAGTTGGGTGCAAAGGAACCACACTGCAAGCTGCACAACAGAGCATCGTGTATCGTATGGCTACGTGGGGTCCCCAGCAGTGGCATTTCCCTAGTATACACAAGTAGCTTGAAAATGAATGTGATTGAATACCAATGTGCTGAGACAGCGCAATGGCGAACCAGCACTGTGGTCACAAAAGTGGACGCTCGAAAAAGTGTACACGTACGTGATCCAGCATGAAGACCTAATCGCTACCCAAACACTCAAACACCACGAAGCGACATTGATCCTGTTTCAATTGCGTCTTGATCACATACTTCGTGCAGTAGCTATGTCCTGGTGGCTTAACAAGACGCAACGAGTAGACGTTTGGGTTCAGAATGCATGTCACCATAAAGGATGAAATATGCAGCATTGCAAGCGATGCTCCTCGTCACCTGATATATACCCAGTGCTACTGACTGCAGACTACCGTTTATCCTGATACAATACGCCATAGACATTTTGACTGTCGCTTCAAGTTACCGCTATGAGTCGTACGCTGTATCGCAAGTTCCTCCCGCGCCTTTCTGTCACTTCGAATTCGCACGAGGTGAGGTGTTCTGCTGATACTTCGTTCTTTTGAGATGTATCTGGACGCATAGTGCAGCCATATTAGAACATCCCGTAGCGGAACGTACGCACCAGCCGTTCAGCCTATGCGTCACCGACTGTGAGACGTGCCTTTTTTTACAGCCCCTTCTCGTCTTCAATCGCTGAATCGTGGCTGTTACAAAGTAGTCGTGCGAGCTTTTGACCGATCGAGCAGAAAGGGGCCATCTATTTTGTTTCAACTACCTTGCACTGGTAAACGCAGAGTTGCGCCGTAAACCGGTTGTAGATGCACGACTCCTCCCTACATACAGCATGCAGAGGGCAATGTGGACCTTGTGTGTGCACGATCAGTTAGCATGTCGCAGCTTGCATCGCATATGCCGCGGTCGTGTCACACAGGGCAGCTGCATGTCGCAGCTGAATACCATATGACGTGCAGAATTGCACAGCAACATTGCACAGTACAAAAACCTTGCATCACCTCTGAATATTGAGGAATTCCAGTGTTTGCAGGCTGTAGCCATGCGAATGGCGGTCCTGGGTGTTCCAGACAGACCTCGAGCCGGAAGCAAAGCGCCTTTGGCTGCAAGGTGCGTACGCGCGTTGCGATATGAGACAACTTGATTGAAGTATACTGCAATGTAGTGTGAAACGCCACCGTGTAGCGCAGAAGCATCATCAGAACCTCCTGCGCAAATTTCTGCCGCATCAAAATGCAGTAGAACACGTTCATTCCAATTGATTGCGATGCATGCGCGGAGTGGTATGTTTTGGCGTGAGCTGTTGTGTGGTCTGTGTTTGGTACCGCGGATGCTGTATCTTGCGGTCCAGCTCCTTCGCACTGGTATTCTGCAAACTTACAACATCGGACCTAGCCCTTGCGTTCAGTCGCTACAGATACTTCACGTACATCTTCGTTGTAGAATGTACAGGCTGATGTCATGGATCTGTAAAAATGTATTGTCATCACAGTGAGTAATTGAGGCGATGCTTTGCGGATATGTTGTCACCGCTTCTCAACTGTTTCCGAACTCGCTTCATAGCCTTCTCTGCGGTCGACTCTTTTCGATGCTCTTGAAGCATGCCGTGAACAGGTACCAGCTGTGTCACATTTCCACGGCAGGTGTTACACCATTCTGTGTACGACTTCAAACAATACGGATTAGAAACATTGTCATTCATGTCCAGGCAGCATGCACGCAACACGTTCGTTACTATCTTCAAAGCATGTGCCCGCTGGGCTAGCCGTCTTCCTGATGCGAATTCTGAGGACTGGGTATCACATGATGATGAGCCACTTGCAACCACACGGCTGATGCACCCGACTTCATCCCTGGTCTCGCAGGTAAGGCATTCTCAGGTGCATAGTAATCAGGTAACATTGTTGCTGAACCATTGGCAGAACCATTGGCGGATTGCTCCACGAGCATGAACTGTAACTCAGACTGTCAGGTACAATTTATCATTCCACCATGCTCCGCTGGAAGGTGCAGGCACCATTCTTAGTAAAGGCTGCATCTGTACAGGCAAATGCCCCTGACAACGTTTTTGAAGCATGCCCCACCGAAGATGCACACATGGCGAGGCCAAGTGTGAGCAAACCACACGAAGCAATCGCTGAGAAGGCTGAGTGTGGACAGGCATATGCCCCTGAGAACGTTGCCGCACGATCCTCCACCAAAGAAGCGCCGCACGATGCTGTTAGTAGCGAACAGCCTGCTGACGAGAAATTTGCAAAACTAAGGAGTGTTGAGCAGGTACTGGAAACGTATTGCATCCTGACCTCATGCCCTTGTTTGCATTTCATGCTTCATCACACATCTGACAGAATTTCCCATCAAGATCTGCATAGTTTTTGGTGCTGGTGAAAGTGTCAAGGCTGTATGAGAGCGGGAGGGTAAGTGCCCTGGTGATGTCCATAGTCTATGCTTTCGCGGCTCCACCATAGAGATACTTCGAATTACCCACCTGTATCGCCTTGCAGAGAGATCTGTTTACATCAGTATCATTGCCAGTATCAATCTCTCAGCTTCTCCTTACAAACCGGAAAGGAAGTGACAGGATGTGCATGTGCGTCACTCAGCAATGCTTATGTACTGGACTGGGAATTCGAGTGTGGATCAGGGATCACAGACATCTGGACCGATGGCGATGACGATGACGAAGACACAGGCAGTGACAGTTCCTGCTCTGCCTCAGAACAATCAGGCAGCAGCAATAGTGGAAGCTCTGACTGTAGCAGCCACTCGCGTGGCACGGTGAAGTCCACATTCTCAGCTACATTTTCCGACATAGAAGTGTGAGTGGTGGAGGGGGGCCACACAAGCGTGCCATGGCTGCGCAAGAGTGATCGCAACCGCTTCCGTGCCGCACTGGGAAGCTCCGTAACCGCTCTTTTCGAGGAAGGGTTTCAGGTAAGGTATCACTATGTGCATTCGTTTCAAAACACTCTTGTGTAAGCTGACTTAGCCTTTCCGCAGTGTCATGTTCTGCTTCTCAATAGATTATACTGAGAGCCGGGGAAACTCAGTTACCGCTATTCTTTAAGCAGGGTTTCAGGTAAGCAGCTAATTGCCCCCCCTTCTGTTTCTGGTAGCTTCAGACTACTAGTCATTAGCCTGTAAACCTGAGCCGTCTAGAGTCTTCTTGGCCGCATTCCAATGGCCATCTCGTAAAGGAGTCATTCAAATAAGAGTGGACCACTCTACACCTTGCCGAAGTATAATGTTCAGCTTGTCAAAATTGAGGATTCATGGTCGCTATGCACATGCGCTAGTGCTAACTGCGAATAAAATAATGACAGACACGTAAGTGCGGTGCATGTGATGCAGAAGTACAAGGAGACCGTTTGTCAGAGGATGGCTGATGCTGCACACATGCACGCGTGTGCTGTCATACTGTCGTTTCCGATGGAGCCCGGGCCCTTCTTCACGTGGCAACGTCGCCGCTCCCATGCTACCCATGGAGTGCTTGTCGGACACACCTGCTGCTAAGAGCAGGTTCGGTGTTGCCATGTGGACATGAGTATTAGGATGCCATTGGGACATGAGAGTTGGGAAAATATTGGGATATAATTATTAGGTCACCATTGATGCATTAGAATTGGAACGCCATTCGGACATGAGTACTGAGAAGGCATTGGGATATGACAATTGAGACGACATTGGGACATGACAACACATTACTCAGTCATGTTGATATTTCATTGAGGCAGGAAGGGGCTGAGAATAGAAGAGTTGCCAGAACATTCGTGCTGCGAGTTCTGAGGGCATGGAGATGAGTGCATATAGGCGGTGAAGGTGTAGGTGCTGTGTGTACTCATTAGCGTTCTTGGTACATGCATGGATTATGGTGAGTGTAGGTGGCCGTTCATGTCATGGGCGTGGATCCAGAAAGTGCAGGCCTGCCATGTGCATGTCATAGTTGGGAATTTGTGCGTGCAGCGCAGTTTGCCATTTGCTGAATGGGGCAAAATAGACTGTACCATTTCGACACCCTGCAAGTTTCCCAATTATGCATCATTGTAGGAGACAGGTGGCCGATTCCTCTCCGTGAGGTTTGTGTCAGGATTTATGTCTGCACCCTTCATCAACTTTAGCAGGCTTACTTGGTGTAACAGCAAGTCAATGAAGCCTTTCCTGCAAGATTGCTCACACTGCCTGGCGTGTACAAATGGCCAGCAACCGTGATTGGGGATGTTGTAGGGTTTTTGTCCCTGACGGCAACCCTGTGTTTCTTTTCAACACTGTACGGCGTTCTCTGCAGCCTGTGTGTTGACGTTCAAGGTTGGGTGTGGCCCGGGGGTATACACCCGGGGGTATGCCTATGTCCCAGCCCTTTCGGGGGTGCTCAGGCCGAACCCCGTCTTGGGTAGGGCGCTGTTCCTGAGTAGGTTTTATTGTAATGCCCTGGTGGGTGGCTACCAGTGGCCAGAGGCAGAATGCTGTCATTGTTGTTCAGATTATCGAGCGCGAATCTACATTTGGCATGGCGCCCACCGTGACGCGGCCCCATGTAACGCACCAAGACAAACACCATGCAGCGGTCACGACCGTTCTTGTAGGAAAGTTCCGAGAAGAACTGAGACCACATCGTTATACGTGACACACATCGCACAATACTTCGCTGGCCAGAAGAACATGCATGCACAGAGCAAACTCTTCGGAGCTGGCGAACAAACGAGCAAGGTAGCAAAATGTACCTGTATCAAGCAATGCCTGCTTGATGCCTCGACACTCTTCTTCTTTCCTGCATTCAGCGGTCTCCGTGAGCATTTGTAGTGGTCAAGTATTCTGGTGATGTGTACAATCTAGGTATGATCTAGGTATGGGCCACATGAACGTAAAGTAGCCACCGACTGCTTCATATCAGGTAACACGATGCTTTGTAAATGTGTGCTGATTCGTACAGTGGTGTGCTAGGCCCTCATAAACAATGCGGACATGATCAAGCTTCTGAAATGGATATTTTTTCGAAGTTCTGTGCAGGGAGGCTGCTTTACCCACCATTACTCGCCATCCTCGCAGCATACAGGTTGATTAGCAGGACAGTTTACTACCATCGTAGATCCTTGCAAGAAGTCGATGACCGTGTGCCGCGAAAGAACTCTGCAGCTGCAGCAGGGTGATCACATCGACAGGACTGTAGAACGAGGAATTGATCTTCAGCTGCAGCAGACTGACCCGGAGCAAGCGCACTGTATTGCAGCCGGAGAGGACTCCAAAGATACATGTACGGCTTCCGATATGCATCCAGAAGCTCTATGTCGATTTCTAAAGAACAATCTGATTATACGTCACGTCGCGCAACAATGACTAAACAGCAACACGTTGGTCCTGCGAGCCATGGAAGATGTGGACAGAGGCCTGAGCATCCATGCTGCATGGCAGGTAACTACAACTCCCGAATTACATGTACATATCCAAAGAGGCATAGAAACAATGAACCGACTACAGATCAATATTCAACGACAGACAAAGGTTTACGCCTACAGGAGCAGGTGACAAGATGCATCTTTGTCGAAGCCTGAAGAAACGTTGGACGGCAGATCAACTTGCCAAACAATTACTAAGCACCATCATTCCCTTCCACAGCAACAGGCAGTGCTGGTCTGTGCACATCTACTCCACCCCTTCAAACAGCTACCACTGTTGTCATGCATATCGCTGTCACAACATCACACACCCGGGTACCCACAGTCTCTCATGACATGCTCTATCATGCATCCCTTGCGATAACTCCTTTCAGTGCATTCTACACGAATCGACGACGCTTCACGCCCCTATCACACTGCACTCTGCTCTCCCTGGACCGAAAGCTTCCTCCCTGAGCTATCCTCTCATGTTCTACAGAGTTTGGTACCGTACTGCTGCATGCATGTCCTTCTGCTTCCCCCTCTGTACCACCATCTAGTTCCCCTCCGTGGCTCCCCAACAATGCACCCACCACACGCACACACCTACGCCCCTCTCCCCCACTCCCCTCCTCACTGCTACTACGCCTACCACAGAACTCGGAAACATTCTCGCCTGCAAGGAGACATCTAAGTAAATTGTGATTCACATCTTCAGGAGATAGATGCATGCCCGTACGCCCTTCATGCTGCGCATGCGCCGCCACTGCGGGCCCAGGGACGTGGCCTGTCACCACCCCCACGCAGGCACTCTTGCGGCTGCCCTCTTTCCACAAGCTCTCACTCCTGCTATGCTTACCCAGACAGATTGAAGCAGTCGCGGACACCGTTCGAGCTGACTTGAAGGAGCCGGAGTCCCCTGACGTGGGGGAGGGATGCAGGCCTGCGTGTCCGTTCGACTGTTTGCTGCCCATTGCAATCGACTGCGGCACGGCACTGCTCTGAGCAACTGGCTGTTGCTTCCTGATGACGTCTTCTGACACATGTGCTGAAAGGCACTCCAGCTGTGCCTCTGGAAGTCCACTCCGACCAGGTTCCTGCACGGTACGGCTTGGTCATGCATCTGAGTAAGCTCTGTGTCAAGGTGGTTCAGACTCGATGGTACAAACTTTTGCTGCACAAGTACATTGTGGTGTACAGGAACTTACCAGGGGCGCAAGCTCGCAGGCATCGTTGAACTCGGGCGGCAAGTGCGGGCCATCCACCAGCACTGCATCAGGCTCCGCCCCACTCTGCCTCAGTAGCCACTCCTTTCCAGCCCTTGGTGACTTATCAGCGACAGAGCTTGGAATCTGGAAACAAGGAGCCTGCTGCCATTCATTCTCCTGCACAGCGCCTCAGCAGTGCTTCTCAGCTCTTTTGCAGTATAATTACCTGCGTGCGCCTCTCAATTGTTCTCCAACAGCCATGCCCACTGAGCAGAATACATAGACTGGACGTCCAATGTGAGGAATGTAGGTTGATTGTAATACTCAGAGTAGAGCAGACTCACCAGCGGTGCAGCGTCGACGTCATCATTGGGGGACCTCAACAAGTCAGCCACTGCACTGGCCTGCTTTGTGTTCTCCTGCGGCAGTGACAAGCTCTCTGGCTCAGGAGTCAAGCGCTGCTGTGAAGGCAAGCTCTTCTGTGTAGTTGGCGCATGCATCCACTGCAGCAGCACAGTTGGTGTCTTCAGCTCTTTCACCTGCACACTGGCAACGATATGCGAGCCGCATGCTTGACGACCGAAAGTATGATCTGTGAACCGAGCCAAGTACTTGTTGCACTGAACACGTTTAGCTGAATCGCAATACCGGCCCTCTGACGCTACAGTGCATGTGCAGAAGGTCCCTGGTTGGAGTCCAGGCCCACCCAGATGTTTAGAATCCTTGTCATGTCAAACGAACTTCTATTTATACGTTTTCAGGTGCCCATCTTTTGGCGAGGCTTGTGTTTGCAACAGATCAGGCTCATGAATGTTTTGAGTATGGTGCATTCCCAAACGAGTATGAAATTGGTGTCGTCTGATGAATCTCAACTTTGCCATTAAAAGTATTCGGCTTCTTGCAGAATCATCCCCGGAAAGGAACGAGGCTTCCAGATCACACCTGCTCCAAAGCATCGAGCTGAGCGTCCAGTATTTCGATCAGTGCGTCCACAGTCGCCCTCTTAGCTGGGTTCTTCTCCAGGCACCACCGCAGCATGCCCCTCATCCACTCTATGCCATCCCACCGCATGTTTGAGTCACGCTCCATGATGTCGAAGAAAGAAAGTTTAGGGTGGCTGTGGGCGTCCTCCACCATCTGGTCCTCCTCATCGGTGGTTCCCTTCCACACATCATGCATGGGCATGACTTCGGGATACCAGTTCTCCATGAGCTCAAACCCAACTACCCCAAAGCTAAAGACATCAGCCGGCGGTTGAGCTGTGGTGGGCATGGTATCTGCTCGTAGAATTTCAGGCGCCATGTGGTTCATGGTGCCGGTGGAGCTGTTGAGGGGCTTTCCAATGCGCCGGGCACACCCAAAGTCCGCAAGTTTGAATTCCGTGCCTGAATTGCCCACGAAGTTTTCAAGTTTGATGTCAAGGTGCACGAAGCCCTTCCCGTGCATGTACTGCATGCCGCTTAGCATCTTGCGCATGACCACCATCAGTTCCTTGACGCCCCTCGCGCAGAAGGCGATCGTGTCGCCTGAGGACCCTTCGCACACCTCCATCAGCATGTGGGTCACCTTGTGGGGGTTTTGTGGTGACCTGATGCAGCCCATGTACTCAACAATACTGGGATGGTGCATCTGGGAAAGCACGTCGGCCTCATGGGTGAGGTCATCCATGAATTGTCTACTGGTGTCCTGGGTGGTGGCCAGCTCGGGGACGCTGCTGCTGTTGGAGGGGTCGGGCCGCGCCTGCTTCACGGCCACCTCCCGGAAGTCGTTTTTGTTGTTGGTGGTGCGCAGCTCACACAGAAGAACCTGCACGGCTGCTGGCTCTCCGAATACTGCGTCACTGTGTGCGGCATGGGTACCAGGGTTTGCATGCGACGAGGGAACTTTGTTTTGGGGCATGAGTGATTTAGCTGTTCATGGCTGAGCTTCCACTGTGATGTTTCGTTGAGATGACAGCGAACGAATTCAGGTGCCCTGGATATCATGTGTACACACAGAAACTTGCGATGGAAATGAAAACCGATGCGACATGGATATGAAGAACAAGCATGGAAATTTATTGAGAAGGGCCAAACCCAGCAGGGCTTGGCTCATATGGATGGTTCACAGGTGGAACAAATCACACACAGGCAGAAGAACTGTCAAAACCAAGCTCACGTATCTTAGGGGCATGTGCATGTGGCCACGTCATCTCACCATACAAGGTCACAGGTTGGATACCCCACTGGCCTCGCAGACGGACAAACGGAACAGTAAGAACGGACATGGTGTCCGTATGATGCAGTATGCTTGTCCCTCCTCAGGATTCCAGCTGCACCTGGCTTTTATACCAGCCATATGCAGCTTGTGGGGTGTGGCGAGCATCCCCGCTCAGTGACCGTGAGTGATGGCATAACAGAGTTACTGAGCGTCAACTTGTTGATGCAATACGAATTCACACCTGCCCCTGGCCGCCTTCTCCGAGGTCCTCAACGACTGTGAGGCTTGATGTCGGCAGGTGCCTTTTCCCATGGCCTTCTGTCAATTCCACTGTTGCTTCGCCCGCCATCATCTGTGCAACACTAAGAGACGTCGTTGAATGTTTCACGAAGCAGAAGATTGAGCGCAGCTGCAGCGGCACCGGCTCCAGGCATCCCTATGATGCAGCGCAGCTGAGGAGGCGTGCCACCTTGCTTCCCAATACGAACATTACAAAGAATGACAGCTGTTATACTTCATCTGGTTGGGTAGATACCGCACCGATTCCGATTGACGGATGCGAACTGTTGGTTATATCAGGCACGCTGTTGAGATGCAGCGCGAATCTTGCAGACTATGCACCTCATTACCAGTGTAGCAATCGAACACCGATGTACAGAGATGTCAGAATGGGTAAATGCGTTCGAGCACTTGAAGCGACGCTGGTATGGACACCATGCTGCGATGATCGTGTACTTGGCATGGAGGTATAGCGGCGATCAATGGTGCGTCGTGCAACGAACCGTTGCCAAGCTTGCAACGGTCACTGGCTTAGAGTATGCCGCCCACGTCGCACCCGAAAGGCAGATTGGAAATAGAACGCATGAGGCGGTATGTGCACATGCTCTGTTGGAAACGTGAGAGTACAGGCAGGCTGCGGTGTAAGGTCGGAGCAACAGCAACACGTTCATTGCGACACATGGACGATTGCTGTCCGCTGTCGCCGCTGCAAGCAGCGCACAGCCACTGAGTCACAGAACGTTGGGAGAGAACATTATGATAGATCTGTAGTTGTCACCTTGCCGGAAGGCTCATCAGGCAGACGATTCTGGGCATGCACGTTCACGACCCGACGGTTTCGTCCGTCGTCACCGTCCTTTGGCACCATGTTGACATCTGGGGTCATTTCCTGCACATAATCTGAATAGTTGGCTCTCCAGCTTCAGAATTCAGTCATGAACAGCATCAAATTGAAGCTACAATGCACACCGTTCGCTCCTGCTGCCACATGAACGGCATCAGATTCAACGAAACTTTAGATCCGAAAATGAAGTTACATGCAATCAGCTGAAGTGCGTTGAGATGTTGTACCCTAGTATCGGTGATATTGTGTTGAAGTACGTGTTTCCGACTGAAAACACCTTTGCAGCAGCTGTTGGTTCCCAAGACTGGATGTTACGGTGTGTGTAGGCTTCTGGTCGAGGTATAGGAGACCTGGTTGTAGCTAAGTATCTATTTTTCTGCAGCAATTGCCAGAATCAGCCGCAGTGCGACATGATGGCTGGATGTCCGTGATCTCCTCACATGCATGCTGCGTCGCGGATATTGACTCTTGGTGAGCGGACAGATCCACGATACACAACTTACACCACCAACGCTCTCGTTTTCACAGCACATGAAGCGTGTACGGGGACAGGCCATAGTGGAGGTGCAATTTGCATCTGATGTGAACACGTTCGCTTACGTTCCAGTGACGGCACGATCAAAGACTTGTTCACAGCAGCGTTCAAGTTCGCGCATGGATCCTTCATGCAGTCACTTGCGGAAGAACAGGTCTGAAGTCATTGTTCCTGTGTCATCTATGACACGAAGCTGTTGCATCTGAGTGAATGCTGTGTAAGAGGCGTGCACGACTAAGAATATTCTGGTGCGGAAGTCTGTCAAAAAAACAATCCTGACACGAATCTTTGCAGACACCTGCCGGTTCTGAGCAGGTATCACATCGTCTTGTAATCACCATACCATGCATTCACAGAGATATCTAGACACTGAATCATGCTCTTAGTTCTCGGACCCCAACATATATAGAAGTATACACTTCTCTTTTGATCTTATTGCTACACCCTGTTTTCAGTGGGAGTATAGGCATGTGGGGGACGACTAGGGAGGGTGGGATATAGGGGGGTATAGGAGAGACAGCAGTCGGGGGGTGACGTGTTAGATTTAGTGACTGAGTAGATTTAGTGACTGTTACAACACGACTTCCTGGATGGTAACAAAATAGACTTGATTTCCTGGAAGCAGTAGGTTGTGGACAGTCTGCAACAGTTCTCAGGGCGAAGTGAGTACCATGATTCCATTATCTTCGTACGTTGCTTCGTGAGGCTTCCTTCTCAGGCTCATACTGCTACTGGGTTCTGGCGAGATCTGTCGCACACTATTGATTCGTTCTTGATCCGTACACCAGTGCAACACATCCTGTCACTGTAGATGGCAAGCACCACATTCTCAAGCCCGTATACATATGCATACCCACTGACCCTTGCCAGCCAGAAAAGTGGCAAGCATCCAAGGAGCTTTAGGCATTCAGGAATCATGTGTGCACGGGATGCATGGGAACACGTGCCTCTGCTGAAAGCAGGATTTAAGCTATGCTCAAAGTCACATATCGGTCAGATCGTTTTGACAATGAAGCGAAGAACACCCTTTACGTCTTCCACCCTCTATGCTAGAGAGCAGAGCATGTATGGACGCAGTCTAGCTGGATATGGTTCTTGACCCTCGGGCCTCTCCAGCTCCTTTCACAACATTCATGTGCTTCAAATGCATAGAACACAAGCATGTACCGTGGTGCTATGCAGTCTGACAACTAAGCGCGGGTGGTGCATGTACAATAACTCCAAAGGGACATGAATCCATACGGATTGGGGCGGGCTGTCCCAGAGGGAACATCTGAGAGGGTGGATGCTCTGCGCTCACTTCCTAGCGCATTCGTAGTGCCATTGACTGTGTAGATCTGATGCGCAGTCAATGAGAATCGTTTGTCAGACAATGTGCTGTTTCGTATTCCCTGAGTATTCTCGTCTTTTCCGCTCATGCTGACTAATGCGCACCAGTGCTTGGGCAGGGTGCATGGCGGCGATCCATGGTGCGTCGTAGAAGTAACCGGTGCTCAGACCGCTTAGACGCTGCCAGCTTGTCGCCAATGGTTATATCACGCTTTTTTTTTCAGGCATAGTCTGTAGGATAGTGCGTAAGCGAGCTTCGTCTGTGTTTGAAAGTGGGTTGCGCGGTCCGAAATTACTGCGGCTGCTTAAAGATCCCGCTGGCGAAGAGTATGCCGCTCACGTCGCACACGAACGAAGCAATCGAATGACACCCCAGGAGACACACTATTTACACGAGCTCTCTCAAACGCGATAATACATTTAGACTGCAGGGCACGACGGGAACACCAGCATGTTCAATGCGACAGAGCGACGATCGCTTTCCGCTGTCGCCGCTACATCCAGCGCGCATCCGCTGATGCACAATTTGACGAAAGAGCAGTTGAATGCTATAATGGGAGTGTTCACCTTTCCCGAAGGCCCAGCAGGCAGTTGGTTCCGGGCGTTCACGTTCCCGACCTGATGGCTGCGTCCGTCGCCAGCGTCCTTTGGCGGCAAGTTGACATCCAGAGTCAGTTCCTGAAGATAAAGTGAGCAGTTAGCTCTCCAGCGTGAGCCATTATCCATGGAAATCATGAAACAGACGCTTCAATACACAACCGGACCCGCCTGTTGCCCACTGTGAACATAACCTGCTTCAACGACACTTCAGAACCGGCAATGCAGATACATGTAATAAACACCATCAACATTATGGTCAAGGAAGCTTCATCTAACCTGCCTGCAATGCAGCATGACATCTGTATGAAGGAAAGGAGCCCTGCAGCGAAAGTAGGTGTGCATCAGGTTCCAACACATGTATCCATCGGGGGGACTTGTGAGTGCCAGCGGAATCCGAGCCGTAATGGAAATGTCCATATCTGTGCGACCCTCAGTACAGAGACGCTGGGCCCCATCACCTCCATTAAGTCTAAGTTTCCTGCTTTGTGGGACGAAGCGCACATCGGCCACAGGCGCGGACAAATCGATGTATTCTGCAGCAGTTACAACAGGTGTTGCACCGCACCTGCAACGCACGTTGTCCTCGGTTCAGCTTGCGCCCACGCAAGCATAAGCGAGCATGTTCAGTATTCCGTCGGGAGCCACCGATTGCACTTTACGAGGGACAGAGGTCCACACATATACGCTGTGATAAATTCCAAGTTGCTCGTACACAAAGGCAGCTGGAGCTGCCTGATGACGTGACAAGCTTCACACCCGCCTGCACCCTGTCTTTACTTGAGACAATGGAAGACGTGTTGCCCTCTCAGACAGCTCTGCAGCACCTAGGGCTACACGACTTCGCGCTCTCCCTGCCAGTCATTCGCAGCCTTGAGCAGCTGCTCGCCAGCCTGCCTTCCACCGTCACCACCATCACTCTTGCGAGCGTTTCAAGTACACTCAAGCAACAGCACAGGAATCGGTCACTGATATTGATCCTATACTATCTCAGACAGAAAGCTACCCACAGTGCGAGACACAACCCAGTGCACAACTGCTGTGGCTGTCCACAACTCTGTCTACAACACAATATGCAGAGCAGGACCCTGGGACACACAAGTTGTCACACACAAGTTGGCACACACAAGTTGGCACAGTCCACCAACCTCATGTCCTACAATGCACACCGACTCCCGCAGCCATGCATTGTCCCTCTATAGACCATATCACAACAAAAATACATGAATTATGTCATGGTGCCTTACTGGGGAATGCCGCTGGTCTCAAGGTCAGGGGTGGAGTACCTGGTCTGAGTAGGGGCAGGAGCCAGCCGGGGGGGAGTTGAGGTGGGGGGTGGGGGGGCAATATCACTGCATTCTACCAAGGTGGCGTCTGTGATGCGTGGTGCTTGTGACTGGCACCGAAACAGTCTGGACAATAAGGATGGTGGTGTGTGCGTATAAGCCTGGCGGAGGAAGGATGGGACTTGGAAGCACGGAATGCCTGTTCAAGATCAGCAGGCGAGTGACATGGATCAGCGAGAGACAGGCACAAATCCCCCCTTCTCGCACACAAAAAGGGGGGATGGACGAGTTTGAGCTGCAGTTTGGGAGGGTAGGGTGGCAAGAACTGCCGTACATGAAGGTATTGTGTTTGCGAACGGAAAACGTTATGACTCATGCTGTGTGCAATGGTGCGATCTTGTGGACGTCTGTTGATTATCACCAGGCACTTGAACCATTGGCCAATTGGCGTCGGTAGGAAAGGTGAACAGCAACAGAAACAGCCTTTGCAGCCCTGGGTATCGATATCTGAAGTACAGATCGATACCCCCAATATTGCACATCTCGCATACCTCAACCCCCCTGTTCTGTGCGGCATGCCGAAACTTGAACCTTCTCTTTCCTCTGCTACCCCCACCTCCCATTCTTTGCTCGATGCTTATTACCCCCTCTCTCTTATGCATTTGCCTGTCATGTTTGTTTCTGGCTTGGGAAAGCAGCAGTGACTCATCGCCACCAACTGTGCACGAGGACTTTAATTGCACTCAACATTCGGTACTGTTCTGCGTACCCGGTACTTGATGTTGTCTGCTGCTATCCTGCAGGTTTTGACCAACTTCTGTGGTGCTAGCTGTTCTCTTTTGTGTTCGGGCTGGCAGATGTACTGGGAATGTTGCTGGGTGATGCGCGATCGCTGGCTAGGATGTCTGACCTGTGAGCACAATTCACATAGGTGGTGCAGACGGTCTGAGGCCTATGTAATCTTGGGTTCTCTTTCGGTATGCGCACCTATGGAGCCATTCATACTTGACCACAGAATACTGGACTGGTCAGCTAGTATAGCACGGAACCACGACAAAGCATTCGGAAAATAAGTTCCTTGTTGTCAATTCTGTTACAATTTGAAGAAGTGACATACATTCGATTCATGGCTGCGATGTACATACGCATACAGGTAAATAATGCCATCAACTCTGGACTCCGACATCGCTCTTGGATTGCCAGCATAGCAGCTCCCGCATGTACCATTACTCAAGGACCTGCAAGTATGTGAACTGGAGTGCCCTGTGCAATAAAGCACCGTTGGGACAACCGGAATTTACAGTTCGGCGAAGAATTGGTATCGACTTGTGGTGGGTTGTTTCAGTCACGGAACTTTACTTGGGACAATTCCCGTGATCGCCACTTGGTACAATTGATTCGTAATTTTTGACTGTTCCTTTGTGTAGTTTGTGGCCTTTCTATACGTCAAAGATGACGGGACGCAACTGTAAACGTAGCAGAAGCCCGGATGCAGGCGATACAAGCATAGATCTGACAGGCACTGGTGACCACTGTGTAAGTAGGCACGGATGTAAGCTATATTTTGAGGGCCTCGCTGCGCGCATTGTATCCTTGCAGCCCGCTGATGCAGCGCGCGAAGAATGTGCATCATACAGTGCTCTCTGCGCAAGCTTCTGAGTCGCCTGCTTGCCCACCCGCCTCGCAATTTTGACGTGACTCTTCTGAGCGCCAAGAGCCGTGGTATCGAGGTTAGAATTGAGAGCAGCCTGGTGGACAAACTGCCGTTGCTTCGTGACGTGTCTGCACACACAATTGACAATGTAGCGAAACCCGAACCATCAAGCAGCTCAATTACAGGAGCTAGTACGGATCTTCCGTGTTCAGTTGGTGCTCTGGCGAGCTTGCTGCTCCTCCTGGAAGGAGACGTGACAGCACAGCAGTGGTTTGACTGCCCCTCTTCCAGTGATCCCAGCCTGCCATTGCAAACACTCGAGGTATGATTTGTTTCTACTTTCTCTGCGTGTACCTGACGACGATTGGGTTGACGAAGGTGTCTGGAATGCTCATGCATCCATTCCGGATGCAGACCGTGTGATCGGCACTGATGGGTGTATACCTTGCTCGAAGTCCCACACCATATCCAAACTCCGTCACCTCTTGTTTGTTTTTTGCAGCTATCATGGTACCTGGATTGCGCCCCGGTACGAAAACTGATTTTTAAATGGTTACACACAGTGATCGTTGAAGTGATCAACAGCTTCTCTCCTGGTGCTACGAACAGCGGCGAGCTTTCAGACTTGCAGTACATGTGTCGAAGACCTGGTTACTTAACACAGGTGCCACCCCTCCTTCCATCTTCTCCCCCCTTTCCTGTATGAGCAGCCAGGGCAGTGTCCTTTGAATTCACAGACTGTGTGTCGATCTATATATGTCATACGTCGCTGAAACACGTTCTTCCTTTCATAGTCTTGTATCAAAAGCCCTCAAGGTTCGTGCTCGTATTGTTTCGAATGAAGCACGGTGCTTAGAACAGTGACGTCCAAAACCCTAACGCCGAGCACCGTGCTGAATGATGTCTGCACTTTCAGTTACCTCTTGTGCGAGGAGCTTCGGGAACCAGTGCCTCGGGAACCAGTGCCTCTGAAACGTTGCCATTTACTACGGTTTTCCACCATTGATCACCAATGTCACTTGGACATAACAACGCAACACCATGACAATGGCGGGGATAGCTTCACCCGGTACATGCGAGGAACAACCGTTGCACCATGTGTACGAGCTTGTGCCGAATATGGTCCTATTTATGTGAAAACCTTTGGTCCGTGTGGAGTCCGAAGGTCGGGGCACATGGAGGTTTCCAATAGGGAGAAAGTTGCAACCCTATCGGTTTCATAGTTAAGTCATGCTTGATCGGTAGGTACATTTTGGATCTGATGTTCTTGTGAATTTTGGAAGTTCTGTAGTTGGAGGTTCTTTTGTCTTGGTGCTGCCATACCTACGAGGGTTGTATGCCATACCGACGAGGGTTTTTTCTATTTTCCTACATTCCGGTTTGGCTAATCACAGGACTGCGAGCGTGTCTTGCAGGTACTTAAGTGTTTCACAACAGACAACCCAAGACACCTGCTGAAGAAGATCATCGACTCTCTGGCGGACTCAAAAGTATGTGCTAGGGTTGCCCACGAGATCGCAAACCTCCCCGAGAACCTTCTCACACAGTGGGTGGACACGGTTGCTCCAAGTTTGGACCTCCGAGGGTCCTCCCTGAGCAGCGTTCAGCTGTGCAGAGTACTCTCCAGCCTCTCGCATGAACACAGACAAAAGCTAAAAACCCTGCATATCGAATTCGGCCCCGAATATCAGCAAATGGATCTTATTCGGCATCAACTGCAAGCCCACGCACCCCATACCCTACGCCGTGAGCAAGTGAGCAGCTTTCTGGAAGCGCGCCATGAGAGGTCAGGAGCCAGAGCTTCAGACATGTTTCGGTTTCTCGCCGATATCATGCCGAAGCAGACGGCGCTACAGCATCTGGGCCTGCACCAATTCCCACTCTCTCATTCAGTCGTTCAGAGCCTTGTTCAGCTATTTTGCAGCGTTCCCACTAGCGTCACCACCCTCACACTTTCAGGCCTGGCTGGCACTTTGAACCAGGTTGACAAGGTGACACTGTTCCACAGTGTGTCGCAGATTCGGAGCCTGAAGGTGCTGTACATGCCAGAGTGGGAGGCGGTGGTGGGTGGGGATGCGCCAGCGTGTGTGGTTCCTTTCCAAGCTATGCCGGTGCTTTCGGTCGTTTTTGTTACTGTTGTGAAAAGTAGCTCTGCTTTTCCTGCTGGGATCAACTTTCAGGCTTGGGATCAAGCTCCAGTCCGCTTTACACAGGCTGGCGCATCTGCTTCCTTGCCACTTAGTCAGAGGCGTATTGGTGGAGGCAGTGGTGCGTGAATACCAAGGTGTTTCTGCTGATGAGTTGTGTACGAGGTATTTATAATTCGTTCTTAGTCCTTATGAAACATACAGATGGCTGGTATCACCATGGTAAATTAGGTATTTGTCTTGTCTTGTCTATGCGAGGCATGGAATTTGTCGTACAAGGAATTGAATTCCCTTGTTGATGTAAACCCATGCATTTGGAATCGGTGTCAATGATTCATTGACCATCCGTGTATGTACAGCATGCGGGGATATATCAGACTGTGTACTTGTCAGTGTGCTTGTGTGAACGGACCTGCCGGACCTGCGCCAAAGAGGGCCCAAAATTGGCTACGCAGGATGATGAGCTAAAGCTTGTATCTTCACCAACGTGTTCCCCCGCTGGATCCACCTGGCCATTTTCAACTGATTGAGTCAGTTCAAGAACCCCCCTCCACCCACTGCTGTCTCTACCAGTAGCCCCTTAATCTCAGCCTCCCTCTTGAGCAACAAGCCTGTTCAAATTACATCGGCAAACCTGTGACACGCGCGTAGTCCAACTCAAAACATGGTGAAACCAGAAAACGTTTGTGAGGAAAACCACTAGGAGGCAAGAACTCCGGAAAAACATCCTGTCTCTGCACCTGCTTGTGCATGCATAGTATGGTGATCACATGCTGTTTTCATAGCAAATCAGCGTTTCACTTTTCTTCACTTTTCTTTCTGGACAGACGTCCGCAGCAGATAGACCATCACGCCTGTTAGATACCAGACATTCAGATACAACAGCCCTCTGTCGCAGATGCCATACGTACATCGACTTCAGATTGATTCTTCTGCAAGTGCCCGCATGAAGGATGCATGCTCCAAGATGAACTCTGGTGTGAACACGTCGCTGACCTATACTTGCGTCTCTGGAAATCAAGCACACGTGTTCAGATATGCACGTGCACTTATGTGAGCATCATTGTCGTGCCCTGTTCCGGTACAAGCTCTATGTTCGGGGAGAGCGAAAGCACTGATGGTGGCAGTAGTGTATTGCGGAAATATCCACTCATGAAGCGAAACAATCCGAGATGCATGCGTCGCGAGCACGGACGTCGAGACAGCATGTCTCACAGCCGGCGATGCTGGCACTTTTTGCATAAAACGATACATAGGAACAACCTAGCGTCCTACAGCACACGCCTGAACGTCTGGTTAACGGTACATCAAGTGTTGAAGCACCAGCTAAAAAGTCCCAGTCCACAACCCATACTTGAACAAGATGACACCGGTACAAGGTTACCACATCTCAATGAACCTCCCCTGATCGTATGTATCTACAGTTCCGGATCTGGAGTGTCGTTGAAGCTGGTGATGCCCACAGTGGGTAACAGGCGGGTGCGGTTGTATATTGAAGCGTATGGTCCATGATTGCCTTGTCTAGAGGCGCACGATGGTCAGCTAACTGCTCATTTTATCTGCAGGAATTGACCCTAGATGTCAACTTGCTGCCAAAGGAAGCTGGAGACGGATGCAGCCATCAGGTCGCAAACGCGAACGCCCCGAACCAACTGCCTTCTGGCCCGTCCGGAAAGGTGAACACTCCCATTCTATCATTCAACTGCTCTTTCGTCAAATAGTGCATCAGTGGATGCGCGTTGGATGTAGCGGCGACAGCTGCAAGAGATCGTCGCTCTGTCGCAATGGGCATGATGTTGCTCCCGTCGTGCCCCGCAGCCTGAATACAGTTTCGCGTTTGACAGAGCTCATGTAAATGGTGTGCCTGCTGGGGGGTTATTTGAATGCTTCGTTCGTATTGGACGTGAGCGGCATACTCTTTAAGCAGCGGGCTCTTTAAGCAGTCGGAATAATTTGGGACCGCGCAACCCACTTTCACACACAGACGAAGCTCTCTTACGCAATATCCTAAAGACTCAGCCTGAAAATAAGCGTGATATATCCGTCAGAGACAAGCTGGCAACGTCTAAGCGGGCTGAGCACCGGTTACCTCTACGACGCACCATGGATTGCCGCCATGCATCCTGACCAAGCACTCGTGCATCGCTGCATGGGTCCATACAACAGTCGTTGCAAGTGCTAGGTTGCATATGTATACGACGCAGCGTCTGTCTGCATCGATGTATCATTGCTTGACTGGTTATCACCTAGTGGACTACACGATTCGTGCTGCATAGCATCAGCGTGTCTTTCGAAATCAACAGTTAGCTTCTATCAAATGGCATCGGTGCGGCATCTACACAGCCAAATTTAGCATACGTGCTGTCACTGTATTGCATATGTGGGCCTGGGAGGCTTCTTGAGACACCTATGCCGCTTCGGTGCTCTGTCGGGTTGCTGGGGCCGCGGGCTGCTGCACCTGCGTTCAATTTTCCTGCTTGCACCAGCATTCGAAGACTTTTTTTGCATGTCTGCAGATCATGGACGGCGACAGAACAGTGCAGCTGATACAGGGCGATGGAACAAGGCACCTGCCACTTTCATGCGTCAATGTCTATGACAGGCTAGGCGAAGGCGGCCAGGGGCAGGTATGAATTCGTATTGCGTCGATACGTTGACACTCAGTGGTATTCAGTTATTGGTGCAGGCAAGGCATTCATCAGATGTCACGGCTGGCACCACAGCCATGCGAAGCTGCAGTCCTCGAGGACATACTTACACAGAACATCATATCCATACAGTAAGGATACAGTAACCATGTCCGTGCCTGTTACTGTGTCCATCCTTGTGCGATATGTACAAGCTTGTACTGTGAGATTACGTGACCACATGCATATGCCGACCCTGCAAGTAAGCTTTCTTTTACCGTGTCTCATTCTTTTGAACCACACACTCTGTTTCTACTGTCCCCTACATGTGCATCAGGATTTTTCACTTCCAGCATGGTTGGCTATGGCATCTTTCCTGTGCTCCACATGCATGTACGAGTCCGATTGACCCTAGTACCTCGAAGACATCGAGACACAGCAGTGGAGGCTCATCTTTTGAAGAGCTTGACTGCTTTCTTCTGACCACGAACCCTATGGCACATTGTTTTAAGAACTGGACTTCGCGTGCACGGGTGTTTAATTCCCATGTCTGTAGAACCCCGAAGCCGTGAAGCTCACAACAGTCCGACATGACGCCTTCCAAGAGCCATGCCGGTTGTTCTCTGCACACTTCCCACAAACGATAGTGACAATGATGAGATGGAGGTGGCAGTGAAGCAGGCTCGTGTGCAGTGCATGTCAACACCCAGCGGTATGCGCAACTACCGGCTGGCCACTAGCCAAGAGACGAGCAGTGCATTCATGCATGAGCTCACACAGGAGGCACAATTGCACGCCCGCCTGCACCACCCAGACATAGTTCAGTACCTGGGATGCATCAGGTCGCAGCGTCAACCACAGAAGGTGACGCACGTGTTGCTGGAGGTGGGCGCAGGCTCCTGGGAGGACACCTTCTGTGCAAGGGGTGTCATAGAGTTGGCTACCGTGATGCGCAAGATGCTCAGTGGACTTCAGCATTTGCATGGAAACCATTATGGCCATATGGGATTTAAGCTTGAAAACTTCGTGGGGTGTGCGGAGGACATTAAGCTGTCGGAATTCGGGTTGGCTAGGCGCATCTGCGACCCCATCACCAGCGCCACCGGCCCCACCAACCATATGGCGCCAGAGGTTCTGAAAGTCGCTGCAGAGCCCACAACTGCCCAGCCCTCGGCTGACATATGGAGATTCGGTATAACTGGGCTCGAGTTGCTGGAGAAGTGGCGACAGGGCATCATTTCCACGCATACGGCCTGGTATAGTGCCACGCAGGCGGAGAAGAACCTCAAGGTTTGGGAGGCCCCCCATAACCCCAATGGCAACACATTCTTCGAGGTGCTTGCGCATTAAAATATGAACATGTGGTGGGATGGCATTCCGTGGATGAGGCGGCTGTTGCAGGACCGCGCAAGCAAGACTGGAACATTGCTCCCGACATGGTTTTGATTGGGCCCCAGTGTGACAACGCCAGTGAGCGGTGCACGTGAGGATCCTTGGCTGCGATGTCTTTGAACTTATGCTGCTGCCGCGGTCTACAGCAGCCACAGACTCGCACGTGAACGGGCATGCCATGCAACCAAAGCCCACGTCTTGGTCGTACTACCTCGGCTGCGATGATCCCGAACCCATACTACTTGCCTGCAGAGGTGCTCCTGGCCAGCCACCAACAGCTAGCGGCCTGCAGTGGGGCGATCATGGTGGAGCTTGGCACCGGCTGACGATCAAAGCTCGTGTTTCCCACGCTTCATAATCTCCAACATGCGCACCAGCGCAGACGCTGCACGGTGGATTTTGCCGAGGCTTCAGGGGTGTGAATCAACAGGAACTGGCTCAGGCATGCAATATGGTGCCTGCACCATGACTCTGCGATGCGGCCAGCCCTGTGTGAAGTGGGTGTTCACATCAGCGAGCATTTGATGCATGGCCCACGTTGCTGTCAGCGGGCCATGCCCACACCCATTTTCCCCAGGATCCTTGAACATGTGCGGAAGCTTGAACTCAACCTGGCTGGACCTGAGATGGGAAACTTCCAGCGAACCACCAGCTCCACCCCCGCAGCCTCAGTCTTCGGTCAGACAACCACATGACGCCAGAGATGCTCAGCGAATGCTCCTTCACGCGAATGCTCCTTCATTGCTTGAGAAACCATCCCTGGACAATTGGCGCTTTTAAATCATGGCGACCAGCCTTTTCTGCCCAGCAATGATCAACCTGTTGCAGCAGGAGGAGGGCATGCATGAGGTGGGGGAAGGGCCCTTCCAGTGAGCGAAACATCTGCCTCTGGAGAGAAAACATGCCGAGGTAGCCGCGAGTGTGAAAAGGCTGCACCGGACATCTTTGCTGATAGGCTACGAATCTGGAGCATACCATTGTGCTCTTGATCGGCTCCCTCCTGCCACAGCCCACAAATGCAGGCGAAAAACCTGCCCCGCAGAACACGAAAGATACAGAGGCAGAGAAGGCTGCAACCACGCTCTTAGGGAAGACAACAACGGAACAGGAAGAGCCTGATGCAGATGCCACCAGACAATCACAGAATTCCCCTCTCACACACCAGACTCCGCAAGTTGAAAATCCCCGACATATACCGGTGCGCAGACTCTGTTCATCGCCTATGCGAGCTTGCTCAGCCGAAAGCCGCTGGCTTGCACTCGCTTGGTTAGGGAAGGCACGTTTGGCCCTCCACCGACATGCTGGATACGTGTGAGTGAATAGTCTTCCGCCCCCACCCTGCCTTTTGAATGAACGACTCTTGAGCATCAAGTTACATGTGGCAGTTATGCATGGCTTATAGGGACAGGGTTTGCAGAAGGTGACTCCCAATGGCACGCTATCAGAGGATGAGGATGCCATGTCTGTGGGCCTCGGTCATTTCAAGCCCGAGACAGGTAAAACGATAAAGCATCGCTGTAGCCGACGCATCTCTGTAGCCGTATCCCTGTAGCCACTCACTAATCTTGTTTCACTGCAAGCGCAGAGCGGCCACGCAGACCAAAGCGCAGTCGGCATGAAAACCCTACACCACTGACCAACACCACAGCACCGTTGCGCAAGTCACAGAGGCCTCAGATATGACGTGCCTAGTCCCAGTGCAAGGCATGAATGTTGTGACCGCTGGATCTCAGGTAAGGAAGGAATGCGCTCAAGGTACAGGCAAAACTCCAGAGATCGGTCCTTTCCACCCCAAGACAGCTAATTTGAACATGAAGAATGTACAAGGAATGTGGACATGAAGGTAAGTGGACAGAGAGTGCAAACTATGCAGCTACTGACGGAGGAGGAGTTGACTCATCAAGTGCCAAGTTGAAGAAGAGTGGACAGATGCGGTCAGTGCGCGCGGCTCGCTCCACTTGAGCTACTATAGCGCGGGTGCAGCATGTACAGTGGTGGGCCCTGTTTGACGAATCCGGCTGTGAGATTGGCAGCCGTTGGTGTGCCCTGTGTTCTTGTTGTGACTGGGGTGCTCATGCAGGCTGGAGCTTCGGCATGGCAGTTCTTGGCTGTTCATGGCTGTTCTCCAGCCACCTATCACTGCTCCCCATCGATATATCGCGCCTCAGGCAGCACTCACAGCTGCCCAGCCACCAAAAGTTGCTTCCCAGCCACCTAAAGTTGCTTCTCAGTCACCTATATTTGCCATCAAACCTTCTTTCGCTGTTCCCCAGTCACCAATCGCTGCAGTATGGCCCTCCCATTGTTATTTCATGTTATTTCATGCATCCTGATGACGTAATGTTTTCGTAAAGAGCCACTCAGACAACATGTTCTGTAGAGTGGAGGAAGTGCGAGGCCTTGTGGTGTGGGGGTGAGCAAGGGGGTGCGCGTGGTGGCCGCGTTCTCATGGTCGTGCTCAGAGGCAGACTGTGTTGCCCACAGTCCCACGGCCACTTCATAGGAAAATGGGATGCACACCAGAGACAGCAGCGGAGGCTCCTGTTCCCCAGCCACCAATCTCCACCCTGCAGTCTTCTATCGCTGCTGTACGGCAAACGTGATCGGAGCGCAAGCATAAGGGAGAAGGGCATGTGCAAGAAGGTCTGTGTTGAGGGGGCGATAAGCCTCAGCCGTGGGGACTCTGAGTCGTCAAAATCAGCTCGGACAGGCACCTTGACAGCTTCATTCCTCCTGGGCAAGCACAGCTGGGATGAGCGCATGGACCAAGAGGGCCAGCAAAAGAAAGCCCGTGTTGAGGGGTCGACAAGCCCAGGCTTTGAGACAGCAGTGGCTGTACCTGAGCAATACAAGGGACAGACATGCAGTCATTGCATACCACAGGACGTGCAACAGGAAGTTTCGGTGAGGGATGTGCCAGCAGAAATGCTCTATCAGTACTGTGAACGCAGTCGAGGAAATGAGGCGTTGTGTAGGGGGGGGGAGACCAAGGGTGTGTGGATGTGTGTTGTTTCCATCTTCTCATGGTTGTGCTCAGGGGTATGGACTGTGGTGCCCATAGCTAGTCTACTTTCACCACTAGACACCTGAGTTAAGTTGTTTAGTGTTTCAAGTATACTGCTGTTGCTCAACACGGTGTGGAGGCAGATCGAAGCGTGGGACATTGGGATGTGATGCTGTACTAGCGTCTGTTTCAAGTGTGGGCGTGACAAGCACCTCAATCATTATGGTGGAAGTGTGGTCGTGGCACGCTCTGCATGCCTCATGATTTAAGTAATGACTATGTGGTGCAAGGCTGGCTGCACAAGACCACATGTTGGTTCACAAACAAGCCATGTTGTGGTGTCAACTCCATTCAGTTACCCATTTTCATCTGGGTTTTCTGCTGCCGTCTTCATCGTCTGCATGCATCCTGGAATTTGTAGCAGTCAACAGAGAGCTGGCTTTGCTTGCCATGAATGTATTTCTCAAGGCGCTCGTCCGATTTCTCTCAGGAACGCACCGATTGAATTTCAATTTGCAGCTGGGATTGGCCAAAAAATGTTGATCGTGTGCCTACGATACTCTCGCTGACTAAATCACGAGGGGGTGAAGCGGGCACAGGGACAGCCCTGCATATGGGCACATGTCGACACACAGCCTCTCATTGCTATAGGGTCTGAGTAGATGTGATGTATCAGATGGAGTGTTCAGCCCTGCGCACTATGTACGGCTGAGGCGAGCGCTGATTCCGCAGTTACACCTGCTGCCAAGGCTCTCAGTGCCACGATCAGGCACGCGTGTAGGAAATGTCAAGTGACCAAGAGAGTTGAGAACATGATCAGCACATGGTTGTCATATTTTGAACAGACGACTGCATGTCATAGCCTGTTCACGGACAGCCTGTCACAGCAACGTGGATACATGCCGTTGAGAGCCTTCGTACACATGCATGCGGTCACGCTAGTACCAGCGATCTCCCAACCGAATGCAAGTGATTGTGAGTGCCCATTCAAGACATACCGTGACTCCACTGAAGTCCTTCTGCATCGAATCAAAAGATGGCTCAGACGCTGAGATTACAATTTGACGGTCAGAATGTGGGGTACCTCCCAGTGATGCTGGGGGTCATGTTCGCCAAGGGGGGCAGCTTGTGAGGCAATACTCCCCCCTTGTGAGTCGAGTGCACAGTGTGGCTACCAGGGCCAACACGGCAATCCGGCCATGTCCATGTCATGCATGTATGTATGTATTTGTCGTTATGTCACTCATGACCCTTGTTGCACTCATGTGAGCAGTGCAACTGTGTGAAAATGCGCCGATGTGTCATGCGTGTATGGAAATAGGTTATGCGAACGGTGGCCTCTGCGCATTAGTCATCATGACCGGAAAAAATGAGTTTCCTCAGGGAACATGAAACAACACACTGTCAGAGAACACACCTTCGCATTGACTGCGCATCACATCTACACAGTCAAGGGCGCTACGTGTGCCTTAGGAAGTGAACGCAGAGCACTGGCCCTCTCAGATGTTCCTCTGGAACAGACCGCCTCACTCCTTAGGGATTCATGTCCCATGGGACTCATTGTACATTCACCACGCCCTTGGTTGTCACACTGCATAGCAGCACGGCACATGCATGTGTTCTATGCATTCGAAGCACATGCATGTCAGGAAAGGAGCCGGCGAGGCCCGAGGGTCAAGACCCATCTCCGGCTGGGCTGCGTGCATACATGATCTGCACTCTAGTAGATAGGGTGCAAGACGTAAAGTGTGATCTTCGCTTCATTGTCAGAAACATTCGGACCGAGGTGCGACTTTGATCATAACTTAAATCCTGCTTTCAGCAGGAGCACTTGTTCCGGTGCATACCATTCGAGTAATTTAGGAATACATATTGCTTATAGCTCCTTGGATGCTTGGTAGTTCACCACTTTTTCGGCTGGCAAGGGTCACAACCATGGCCAGGATAAAAATCAGCACTTTAAGTATCACTTGCGGTGACAATTTCAGGGCACAACCAGTCTTTGACTGCCAACAACAACCCTGTTTCAGTTTAGGTTTCCATGGTATGTGCTGAATAATACAAAATGGCTACACTGTTAGCAGCACGGTTTCGTTCACATGCGATCAGACTTTGAAGCATGCCCTGATATGCATGGTGTACATGCATTTATATATCGTGATGGTCAATTTGCTCTACGTTCGGTCCCTGGGCCACATAGCATGACTATGAATGGGTAAGTGCAGATGCGATGTGTGTTGCGCTGCGATAACCGTTCCACAACAATCGGGGTGTGCAGGGTGCCAGTCACAGACGAGGCGTACCAGGTCCGAGCATCAGGATCCAAGCAGCAACTCTGTCACCTAGCACCTCCCATGAAGCACACCTCGCGTCGAGTCTGTGTGCATAGCAAGCCCCGAGCAAGATTCCATTCTGTACGTGGAATCACAGATCGTTGCGGGGTTCAAGGTGGAGCCTGCGGCAGTTGGGATGGAGAGCTGGAGTACACATGGGGGCTGGCGAGATTGAAAAGATGCAGGATGGGGAGCTGACGCACGTTGCGGCTGAGAAGGTTCCAAAGATGCCAGGTAGGATGAGGGGTCAGAGGGCTTCTCAAAAAAACGATGTCCGGCCACTGCATCCACATGTCCAGGTTCAACTGGTTGCGTCAGTTCAAGCCTCCCCCCCCGCCACTTCTGTCTCTCTTAGGCCTTCCTATATCCCATCCTCCCTCGATGGCCCCCATAAGCCCGTGCTAGAACTCTAACAGGGTGAAGAAATGACATAAACGCAACAAATAGGGTTTTAAGTCTGTGTATGTTGAGCTCCGAGAAGTGAGAGCATGACTCACTATCTGGACATCTCTGTGAATGCATGGTGTGGCGATTACATGACGTTGTGATGCCAGTTCAGAACTGGCAGGATTGTGCAAAGAATCGTTTCAAGAACACAATTGGAGAAACTTCCGCAGCAGAAAATTCACACGTGTTCAGATCAATTGAAAAATGTACCTCCGTGATCTCCTGTCCCCATACAAGCTGCATGTTTCGTGAAAACGAGAGAGCTGGTGTTGTAAGTCGCGTATTGTGCATCCATCCGCTGATCAAGCGACAGAATGCGCGACGCAGCATGCATGTGAGGCGATTGCGGACATCCGGCCATCATGCCTCACTGCCGCCGATGCTGGCAATTCCTGGGGAACAAAGTTATACATGGCATCAACCAGGTCTCCTATGGCTCGACCAGGAGCCTAAACGCATCGTGACATCTAGTCTTGTGAACCAACACCTGCCGCAAAGCCGTTCTCACTCCAGATCACGTACTTCAACCAAATGTCACCCGTACGAGGGAACAACATCTCAACGCACCTCAGGTGATTGCATGTTACTTCATTTCTGGATCTGAAGTTTCGTTGAATCTGATGATGTTCACAGTGGGCAGCAGGAGCGACCGGCTCGCATTGTAGCTTCAATTTCATGCTGTTCATGACTGACTGCTGAAGCTGGACAGCCAACTACTCAGATTCTTTGCAGGAAATGACCCCAGATGTCAACATGGTGCCAAAGGAAGGTGACGACGGACGAAACTGTCGGGTCGTGAACGTGAATGCCCAGAATATTCTGCATGATGAGCCTTCCGGCAAGGTGAAAACTCCCATTATATCATTATTGTTCTCTCTCAAAATTCTGTGACTCAGTGGCTGTGCGCTGCTTGCAGCGGCGACAGCGGACAGCAATCGTCCATGTGTCGCAATGAACGTGTTGCTGTTTCTCCGACCTTACACCGCAGCCTGCCTGCACTCTCACGTTTCCAACAGAGCAATTGTACATACCGCCTCCTGCGTTCTGATTCCAATCTGTCGTTCGGGTGCGACGTGGGCGGCATACTCTCAGCCAATGACCGTTGCAACCTTGGCAACGGTTCGTTGCACGACGCACCATCGATCGCCGCCATGCATCCATGCCAAGTACACGATCATCGCAGCATGGTGTCCATACCAGCGTCGTTTCAAGTGCTCGAACGCATTTACCCGTTCTTACATCTTTGTACATCGTTGTTCGATTGCTACACTGGTAATGAGAGTTGAAATTTGTGGAACAGCCTCAACACGAGGCGGTGTGTATTGATAGACACCCTTACAGTTCAGCTCAGTGCTGGAAGCACTGACGCTATAAACTCCTAAGACCAATGGAACAACACCAACACACTATGATCATGGTGCCCACCCTAGCCACTATGTGGCTAGGCCCCCATGTCATGCATTCACAACACTCCCCATTGAGGATGGTTCGTTCAATTCTCAACATCGCCCAAGCCAGCAAATTCTTCTGAGGAGTCAAGCTCTTTGTCATGTAATCAGCAACCATATCATCAGAAGATACCTCTCATACAGCAATCTCTGCACGCTCGACGCGTTCACGCACAAAGTGTGCGTGGACCTCAGCGTACTTGCTTCTATCATTCACTACTGGATTCTTTACGATAGCAACGGCACTCACGCTGTCGCACATCAACGGAATAGGTCCGAGATCATAGCCTAGCTCACGAACTAGATGTGAGAAGTAGACACATTCGTCGGATGCACTGGATGCCGCATAATACTCTGCGACCATGGTGCTCTTCGCCACACTTGATTGCTTGCATGATCGTCAGTAAAAAGCTGAGCCGTGCAGCTGCACAACGTGTCTAGACACGCTACGTCTGGTTTCCGGGCAGTTAGCAAAGTCTGAGTCTCGCCAGACAACCAGTGGACTGGCAGCACTCTTGCGGGTACCCAGTGCAAGACGATGATGCTTAGTTCCTACAAGATAGCGAAGCACACGGAAGCCTTGCTCCAGTTGTGAATCACTTGGATTTGCCATGAACCTAGCAAGCAAAGAGGCTTTTGGCAGCATCATGAGTTCTTGTACCTGCTTTGCAGTCAGGGATGCAAGCTCCTCATGCCGCGCTTCAAGCCAACGGGGAGCATCAGGCCTTGACATGGCTTCTTCGAGGGTGCGTGGCGCCTCCCGCTGGTAGGCAGGGGCAGCCTCTGCGCTCAGGTCCTCGCAGAAGCGAGCCGCTAGAGCGGTGCGTGCTTCATCAAGACATTTCTCCCCAGTCACCTCAGCCACTTCTGCCATGTAGTCCCGCTCCTATCCCCCCACTCAACCCTGATCACATGTGGGCGGGGGGCAGGAAAACTTCGCGGGCATCTCAATGGCAGCAGCTAACCCATCGAAAGCGGGTGCAGGTACTCCACGGTTGGGATGCATGGTGCGACTGGCAGTCTCCAGCGCCGGTGGTGGCACAAGCTCAGAAGAGGAACCTGCAACACCAACATGCCCTGAGGCATCGGGAGCACTGGAAGCACCGAGGCGCATGTATGCGGGCGCAGGCGCAGCGCACACAGAAGGCGAAAGATTAACACCTTGGGCTGAATAGCCCCCCGTACCCCCATGGCTCACCCCTGAACATGCCGGGCGGGATGCCGGCGGGGCTTCACTGAGGGCGGGGGACCATGTAGATGTAGGGGCTCCTCGCGCCCGCTCCATCCCAGAGGGGGGTGTCACCGCCACAACTGGGGGAGCAAGCTCTTGCAGTAGAACCCGTCTGGACGGCTCAAAAATATGAACGTCCACCACGTTTTGCACCTTGCCGAGGCTCGGCATGTATGCACAGGTGTTGTCTCGGCCGTCAGAGGCATAGCCAAGCAGCACACCAGGAACGGTGCGCTTTGAAAACTTTGGCCGCGGCTCCTTCTGTTTGATCGTGCCATCACAGAGAGAGCCAATGATGCGCAGGTGTCGGTACTGAGCGGAATGCCCGGTGAAGACTTCATATGGGATTTTGTACATACCCGAAACCTTACGGGGGTGGCGATTCAGCAGGTAACAAGATGCGTAACGAACCACCTCTCGCTACAAGTCAGCAGCAACTTTCGCATCATGCATGAGGACTATGGTCAGATCCTTGATAGCACGGTTTTGGCGCTCCGCGCGCCCATTGCTCTGGGAGGTATATGCCGGTGACATGCGATGTGTCGCCCCATGCTGGGCGGCCCATGCATCTAGCACAGAGTTGTCGAATTCTCGGCCCTGATCAGAATGAAATTCTGTGACACGGATTGCCTCAAACGATCTGCTGTTTCTCAATGCAGCCATTGAATATCCTCGCAGCGACCATGCCAACCCTAGAACTATGGGAGCATGCCAGTATGACCCCCGCTCATGGCCTCCAGAGTGAGCGACGCTGCTGCGAGAAACCCTGCCCAGCAGATGACATCATTGGCCAGTGTCAGGCTCTGCAAACCCACACCCCCATGCCTTAGTGGGAGGCGCAGCTGCTCTACATCCACATCACTGGCCTCGCGGCCGATGAGTTGCAGGAAGGCGCCTTGCACAGCCTGCTCTACCTGAGACAATGCATGCTGAGCCTGCTCAAACGGCACACACCTAGCCAAATGTGCAATCTTGACCTGCAAGGACTTGCGCAAGAGCAAGAGCTTGTCTTGCGCAGGCAGCTCAAGCCCCATGAGCGTGTCGATCAACTGTACGGTGGCTGCTGCAGCCTTGTCAGCTTCAGCAGTAGCAAAGTCAGGCGCACCCACCGGGCATCCAGCAACAATGAGGCCGCCCTGCGCCTGCGGGATGCTGAGCTGAAAGCCCAGATCATCAGCCTCCTCTGGAGTAGGTGAGAATACCTTGCGCTTCTAAGGCTGCACCTTCAGGCCAGCATCCAGCTTCCACTTCAGGGTGGCGTAGGCAGCATCCACATCAACCGCTGGTCCCTGCAGAATGACGTCATCTAGGTATGAGACAACGCGCACACCTGGATGATTGTCCTGCACAGACTGGAGAATGGGCTGGATGGTGAGTGCAAAGAACAGCTGGCCACATGGGTCTCCCTGCCTCTCCCTCCTTCGAGACCACAGCGGTGGTGCGCCTGCATGAGCACCTGGAACCAGCAGGGGACTGGCATCCCGGTACATCCAGGTGGCTAGGGGGAGTAGGGGTGAGGCATGCGCCGCCACTGCATCCAGCATCGCTTGCCGCAAGACACTGTTTTGTGCATTATGTGTGTGTGTGTGTGTGTGTGTGTGTGTGTGTGTGCGTGTGTGTGTGTGTGTGTGTGTGTGTGTGTGCAACAGCAACACAGCAAGTTGAATGTCGGAAAAAACCTGCTACTCAGGGAAACCTGTGTCGCCTGCTGGCACCTAGGCCGGGCAAACCGAGCAATAGCAAAGTGCCAGAGGCTCACGCCTGCCAGTTGGAGAGATTACGTCTCCCAAGGGCTTACGGCTAATTAAAGGCTGCTAAAGCTGTACCTATGCTACCGCAGGGGGCCACTTGAAGGAGGGGTCATTCAGAATCATAGCCAAAGTCGCTGTCTCACCCACCAGCAGCTACACCCAACATGGCAAACTCATCCTCATCCCCTCCCAGCCCAGACCCATCAGACCTGTACACCGCGACAATTGGTGCCGCAGCAGCTGCGAGGAAAGTGGGGGTAGCACTTGACATGTTGAAGCGCAACGCTGCACGCACCACAGCCGGGGCAACCACGGCACCCAGGCGGTGCTGCGGCTCTGGAAGGAAACGGCAGTAATACTCCAACTGCGTCGGCGCGTGGTAGGGCGAGAATGCTGGAGCACTCGCGATAAAAATCGTACAAAGATGTAACCGGGACTATCAAACACGAGATGGCGAAGAACAGACGCCAAGAGGTACGCAAGCTGCTCATTAGATACGAACGTGAGCGCATGAGCAGGCTCCGAAGCTGGCCAGGCACGAAACATGAAACGGCAATAACAGATTTCGTGATTCGTATTGCGGCAAAGCTGAGCGAGAGAGGAAAGAGACGCAGCAATAAGCGAGGGCAGGTCATACGCCACCACTCGAGCCAGATCGCGCTCTTCTTCCCGCCAAAGCAAGGGCAGGCCCCCGTCGTCCAGCAAGAAAAACGCAGAGAGATCCACAGCCCGGCGTCAGTCGCCGCGGGTGGGAGAACGCGCTGGTGAGTCCATAGTGAAAACAACAGTAAGAGTAGAGACATAAGAACGCAAGACGTATCGTAAAAAGATATATGTGTGTGTGTGTGTGTGTGTGTGTGTGTGTGTGTGTGTGTGTGTGTGTGTGTGTGTGTGTGTGTGTGTGTGTGT
>JAUMHD010025719.1:0-44038 GCA_032359135.1 Ulvella scutata | reverse complement strand
CATCATCATCATCATCATCATCATCATCATCATCATCATCATCATCATCATCATCATCATCATCATCATCATCATCACCATCTTCTTCTTCTTCTTCTTCTTCTTCTTCTTCTTCTTCTTCTTCCTTGTCTGCCACAGTCCGAATCTTAGCGAATTGACAGGAACCAGAATATGTTGTAATTGCTAGGGTCGACGGCATGGCCAGAAAATGCAAGTGACTTAGCTTTTACAAACCGGGAAGGTAGTGAATAAGCATGAACCCAAATCGCTAAACGCTGCAAAGGCAAGTGACTAGAATGGCACAACAGCACTTTCCCTTTGACTGAAACTCGTTGCATGTGTGTGTGCATCGCCCTGTCCCTTTGTGTTTGTTGAGCCAAGAGCCTTTGCTGGTCCCCGACTAGCCAGTTTTTAAGAGCATTCTATATGATTTGTACCTGACATGCTTCGTGTTACCCCCATGCATTTTGGCTCATGCACGGTTCCAATTTGCAGCTTTGGGGTTTCAGCCTGGCACGTTGGAGTATGAACTTCTCGCCTTTTTCCTTCCGCTGGCCGGCAGCCCCGAGGAGCTGAAGGCGTTCTTCAAGGACGAGTGTGAAACGGCATACGTGTCGGGCGAGTTGATAGGACTGTACGCAGGCATCCAAGCAATCCCTCTTGCCCCGGGTCTCGCCAGCGTCACCACGTGCCGCGACGAATTCATGGGCAGCGAACAGCTCGTTACGTACGTTCTTCTGTCGCATTATCTTGATCAGTGCAGTTTCGAATCCAGCATCCCACGTTGCGCACAGAGAAGCCGACCTCTCTGTGTCTGGGTTACCAAGCACTGTGCATGCATGAGAAACATGCATTCATGAAGCCGTATACAAGAACAAACTCAACTGTATTTCATGTGTTAACGAAAGGCATTTGTACATGAATGCACACAGTTCAGGTGTACGCAGGTCTTTGACAGTAATCAACGAGTCATGCACCGCTGCATTGGATGCATCGGCAGTGCCAGCTGTGGAATGCATTGACAATGGCGCTCACCCACTGAGTGAGCAGTGCCTGGCTGCCTACGGCGACTTCCTAGGGTTCTCCACAGATCGGCTGGGCGCCGTCACAGAACCCTACAACGAAATACATTCAACATGTGTAGAGATCACTGACCCGGTGCGGGCCCGCATCTCTTCTCATTTCACCCTGTGAACAGTTAGGAACTAAATTTGAGTTTGAATTGTTGATTTATGTTGATGGTTTTCATATCAGTGCACTCTGAACCTGAAACCCGGCGTCCCTCTCTTCTGCACTTCTTGTGCTACTTTTCAACTAGCAGGTCTTGTCTGAAAGTTTTGGTAATTCATTTGTCAGGATTATCACTCTACTTTCCCTTAACCGGCCCAACCCCTTACAGAAAAAGTGAAAATACACATTATGAAGTGTAAGCGTTCTCGTTAGGCAGTTGAAAAAAGGCAGTTGTATTCTCATGAGGCAGTTGGGTAGTGTTGCAATGCGCCCCGAATCCCCAAAATCCATGAAAAAGAAAATTCTCAGAAACTCTTGCAAGATGTTCAGATGACTGCTGGCTGTGCAGCTGACATGCGTGCGGCATTCCATGAACACAACCGTGAAACGAGTCCAAGACGCTCTACACGAGATCTTCAAACCGCCTGAGCCCTCCCCTCCTGCTGCCAACGAAACCATTGTCGTTGAAAGCTCTGCGCGGAGAGAATGTGGCTACCAGGGCTATCTAACAACGCTCGCGGTGCTGGCCACTGCGGCCACAGTCGCCGCGCTGCTGCTGTAGCCTCTGCTCTGCATCGCAGGTTCTGTTCATATAATATTTGCTGGTGCATGCTGTCCATGCATGCTAGCAGCATATAGCTTGGGGTAGCAGGGTTGGCACTGAGGACTACTGCTGTGGTGGCGCTGCTTCGCACCAGTGAGGTTTCGGACAGTTTTGTGTTTTTGTATTCTTTTGTGCGCGGTGAAGTCTTGTTACGAGGTCCAGCTAAGTTGCCATGCGTTGATTTGCTGGTACATGAGCCATTCTATGGAGTTATGCCTGTAATTTTACACTCAGTCTTACGAAGTCAGAAGCTGTGGGTGGGAGGTGCCCTCTGGGGGCCAGCGCTGACTCGTGCCTGTGGGAACGCCCCTGGATAGAAGGAATAATCTAATGGCTGTGCTACAAAAATTCAGTTGAAGATTCTGGGCCAGCACAGCAGCCCTGACTGTGTGCCACATTCTGTTCAACCCCTATCGATGTCATTCCGAAGCATGTTCAAACATCGATAGTGAGTGAAAATTACATTGACAGTGAGTGAGAATTACATTGATAGTGGCGCGGTTTACGCGCACATCAAGTCTACGGGCGATGTAATTTTCACATCAAGTGTACAGGCCTCGTGTAGATGAAGCTTCCATCCGCACTGCCGCGTTGGACACAAGTTACACAAGCTGGTGGGCCGCGCCCCTGGCGATGTAAACACACCTTACACCCGCACACAAAGGGGGTGTGCGGGCGGGGCAGTGCAGATGTATACAAAGTGCATCTCACGTCGCTCACTTGTGCATCACCCTCTTCGCTCTGTTGTTTGCTCCCACCCATCCTGCTGTGGTCGGTGGCCACCCCTGCTGGCGCAGTGGCCCGCGGTGACAGGCCGTCAGTTCTCTCCTGTGAGTATTACCGATTACTGCGCCCGCATTGTGGAGCTGAAGGGTGCTGCTTGCGTGACAACCATGCCGCATCCCCACACACAGTCTACTCACGTGTAAAGCTGCCAACTGCATGAGATGCCTCTCTCGCTACCTGCTCGACATGCCTCGAAACAAATGCGCTACGACATGCCTTCAGATGCTCTAGATCTTTTATGGTGCACCTTTCGTGCTTGTGAGCCGCGCCCTTGTCGATGCAAACACGCCTGATATGCCCCATCAATTGCAACATGCTCGATCTCGAAGGCTGCCCACCAGTCCGGGAAAGTTCCCAAGGTTGATTCCAGCAATTCAATCCCATGCCCTGCAGGGGGCGCTGCCTGCGAGCAGCACACCAGAAAGCGAGCCTTGTGTGACCAAAAGTGAGTTCGGTGTGGTGAGGTGCGCCTTCTGAGCATACCCACAGTGCTCCATTGTACAGTGCTGGCTGCGCTGAGCCAGGCCCCAGAGATCGAGTCAGGATAAGTCTCCAACCCCTTAGAGGTGTGTAAAGTTACAGGCATAACTCCACAGAATGACTCATGTACCAGCAAATCATCGCATGCCAACCCGTTAAAGAGGCACCAGAACTGTGCTGGTGGGGCCTGGGAATGTGAAAAGTGTGTTTACATCAATCTACCAGCACCACACCTCAGCACCACACAACGTGAAAAGAGTCACACGGGTTGCACGTGTTACGAATCTAGTACACACTTCCAATCACATGCTTTTGAACAACAGCTCGCAGTGAGGTACATATTGCACTGGAGGCATATACATGGACTGGGCCACGGGAAACCCAGAAAATCCCAGTTGGGCTGGTGGACTGGACCACTAACCAATAGTGGTCCAGTCCACTAGTCCTTTCTAATGCACATTGCTAATTATGATAATACACGCTTGCAATCACAGTTCTAGCAGGCCCCAGCCAGCATCATCCCTTCACCCGTTGCAACTAATTTCCAGGCCCCTTCAGCCCCTAGATCAAACTCAAGCTGCTTGAGTAAACTGTACTCAACAAAGCACTTCTGACATACTGGGAAGACAGAACGTAGGCAAACAGTTGGGACTCTGTGCCTATGTTCAAACGGGCAATAACTCGATTGTCAGAGGTAGCCAACACGAAGCATTTAGACGCAGAAACAACAACACATGAAACGAAGAAGAGCCTGCTGCGAGCGTCTGTGGGCTTCAAGGCGACTCAAGCTGAACTGTGAAGTTCAGCTCTGCATAAAGCATGTCTGCAAGAGCCTTGAGGTCCTGCTGATCCTTCTTGAAGTGCTCCCGCAGTATCACCAACGCCTTGTGGTCATCCTCGGAGAACGTTTCGGGGTCGTAGTTGCCGTTGAAGGCCTTGGCAGACCTCGCATTTTCTTTGGTGAAGGGGACGGTGTCTGTGGCGTCCACCTGTGCATGCTCCAGGATCTTATTCAGAACCTGCAATGCATGCTGCGTCTTGGGAACCTTCTCGAAGCAACCTTTTGTGGTGTTACATGTGGTGGTACATGAGCCACGCTATGGAGTTAAGCCTGTAACTTTACACACACCTTTCGTGGTGTCAACTGGTGTACGGATAGTGGTGTAACATGGTAGCAACAAACCACCTTGACCTGTTCGCGTGCCGGTCAGCATTTCATCTATTTATGTACAGGTCACATGCAAATTAAATGAGAGCATTTCAGGAGGAGTTGGCGAAGCGGAACGATCAGTTACCAGTGCAAGAGCGGCAACATAATGGTCTGCATGCTTGATGTGCAACCAGGAGCAAGCTAGGGTTGTTCGGAGCTCCGAAGGTCACGCCAAGAGTGCATGCAGAACACATACCTGTAGTTTCTGATGCACAGGTGGAGGGAAGCTACTGATACTGATCTCTGAAGTGTTTTCCTGTGTTCTGGGGACACAATCCACATGTTCTGCTATGAAGACAAACACAGAAATTATGACAGAAAGTCTCTGCGCGGCCCCCAAGCCGGTGGATAAACTATAAACAACCAGATGCACTGCAATCTGCACAACTGCGCAAGAAACAAAAGCCCCTAGCGGCAACAGAACGCAGCTGCTAGCTACTAGATCCCACCAGCATGGCATCACATTCGCCAAAGGACAGAAGAACCCCCAGCACAGGACCCTACTGCGAGTGGGTTAGTTAGAGTGCACTCAATAGTGTGTGAACAGTGAAAGGCATAACTCCATAGTATGGCTCATGTACCTGCAAATAAACGCACTCAATAGCACACTATGCATGCGACGTGCAGATGCAAGATAACCGATCGAAGTCTCGCGCTGCGAACGACCTCCGCACGCAGCGCAGGGCGCCCACACCTTGACACTCTCCACAGGGTCACGCAGCTGCCACGAGGACACCAGAAGGAACCTCTCAGGGGGGAAGAACCGCAGCCACCAGGCCAGCTGCGCGGCATACTTGCTCTGGTCGATGAACCCAAAAGGGGGGGCGCTGCAGTTGAACGGGTGCGCCACCACCAGCCGCTCCGCAGCCCCACCTGCCTCCTCGTCTTCGGCTGCAGCTGTGGCTGAGCTACCAGAGGGGCTGGCGGTGGCGGTGGCGTGCTTGCAGAGGCTGCGTTCTGGTTCCTTCCACGGCTCGATGTAGTTGAAGCTGCACTGGAAGCAGTCCATCCATGTGGTGTTCTCTGATGCCTGCACAGCGTGTTGGCACACTGGTGGACACTTTGCTTCGGGCTTCACTTCCTTCATCAGATCTTTTATCTACTCGTTCATATATTTGTTATTAAGTCGGGTGTCGGGTGCAACGTTGTTGGGGTCAGAGGGGCAATTACATGTGGATTATGATCTACTCGTGGGCCTTGAGTCTTTGATGTAGAGCTCATGCATAAATCTGTGACAGCCTTGAACATGGCAACGCATGTGCAAGGTGTTGCACATGTGTTGCCACCTTGGGCAGTTCCTCAACAGCGCTCGCCTAAAGCACTCGTTTTCGTCCCCCCTGCCCCACTGCTGGGCACGTGGACCAGTGTGGTGCACCCGTCCATGCTATGCTGCTTGTGTGTGTCCCTGACTTCTCGCAAGCGGGCGGACAAAGAATATCGCATCAGCAACGCGCTGAACTTTCATGTTTTCTGAGGTTTTTGACCTGCTTTAAAACATGCGTCAGGCGCTGTCCTCCCTGACGAACACGAGAGATACCGAACAAGAGGGAACCCTAGTAACCAAGGAAATACGCAAAACCCAAAACCACCAAAAAAAATCAAAAGATTTCCTGAAAGTTCCTGTAAAACCCGAAAAGGTCCTGCCCTCACCTTGCAGCAACAGGCTTGAAACACGGTCGCATGGACCAAAAAGGTGGTTTGTTTTTATGACCAAAAGGTGGCAGTATCCCATGGAACAAGAGGTGATGCCGCAGGGGCAGGGGTGGCAGGGCGGCAGGGGAGGGTTTGCGCACCGATGACTCGAAGAGGCACTCAGGGTTGTGGAGGCGGCTGGCGAGCTCCTGCTGGATGGTGTCCGGGAAGGAGCCGCCCGGGCACAGCCTGATGTTGCCGTTCTTGCACCTTGGAAGCTGCCGGTGCATAATGATGTAGTCCGACATTGTGCGCATGGGGGGGTCCTGCAGCACATGGCCCCACTGAGCGACCCCACTGACCAACGACCGGGGCAACAATTGATGCAACATTGGTATCGCTATTGACAACGTGTCAGGCACTGTCAGCCACGATATTAAACTTCTCTAATTCGTGCGAGGTTGAGCTAAGTTGTCATGCGTTTATTTGCTGGTACATGAGCCATTCTATGGAGTTGTGCCTGTCACTTTACACTTCTATCGAGGTCACCCCGGAAAACCATGAGTCATTATTACATGGTACATATTAAAAAAAACCTCTTTGGTACTTATTTAACTCGCGATGTTGGTTCTGGCCATCCTGGAGCTGAACAACACCCCACAAAATGAATACGTTCGAGTATTCGGCTGCCACACTTACTCTCCCCCCACCCCCCATATCGCAGCCGCGCACAAGGGCAGACGCGCAATCTCGCCATGCATTGGTCTATACAACGGTATACATCGAAGGCGTACGCAGCAAGCATGATGCCCTGCAGGGCCCTGTCAGATGGTGCACTGGCTGATGGGGCCTCGCTGCAACAGATGAGATGCGCATGCACCTGTCACATGCATGACACCACACATATCCAGATATATCTGCGCAAGCACGAAGCAGACGGCGCGCAGGTGGGTGGCTGGGGAGACGCGCACTCTCACAACGATGACAAAGCGCGCGTGCGGTACCATAGCTTTCACCCTGGCAGCCGCGGAGGGCACCATGAGGTACTGCGGGTTGCCGTCTAGCAGCACCTTGCTCTTGGTGACGCCCGCGAGGATGTTGCCCAGCTACTTTGAGTCCCATACATTCATGTAGGACTCCACCGGTCGCAGCGGCCACCGGTTGAAGAACTTTGGCTCCTTGAGAATCAGCTCCGCCCAGCCGCCCCACTGCTTGGTTGTGCGCTCGTCGCTGCATGCATGCGCAGGGGTCGGTAGTCGGTGGGGCTGACAACATTCAGACGCAGCCTGGGAGAGTGTGCAAGATCTGCATGTGGCTACGAGGGCGCAGAGCAGTGGGCTGCAGGTTTATGTAGTGCAGCGGCCTCCAAGAAACAGACTGGATGATGGCATGCATTCCGGATGCTGGTGGTTGGATCATTATCAATGAAGAAACCGCCAAGCTCAACATGCATGCTGGTAGGCAGGCCACTCACACCCACAGCGGGCAGGGCAGGGCAGCAAGGAAAACTGCTTTCGGTCAGCACCACCCTGGAGGATAGCCAAGCAGTCGTTTCCTTGTTATCTGTGCCTGACTGTTTGGGTTATTGCACATTGATCTCTGTGCCTGCGGTTTGCAACGGGTGCTCACTGTACAAGTGGGGTTGTTTTGGATAATGCATAGGGGCCACTATGAATTATCCCAAACAACCAACCCCCACTTGAAGAGTGAGTATCTGTTATAACAGATGCTCACTCTCTAGTGGGGGGGGGGGAGGGGGGGGGGGGCGCACTCCGGGCGGCGCATGGCGCCGATGAAGGCAGGGTGCTGCTTCAGAGCATTGAACAGCCACGTGCTGCCTGTCTTCTGCGTGCCTGCAAGTGTATGCTGAGGCCTTCACTGGATGCATCTGCAGCGTCATGCGGTCACTGGTGCAGCTGTGACCGCTGCTGCTACATCATGCATGCATGCTCGTGCAATGTGCTGAGTGCTCATTCAGATAACATGCAAAGCATGTGTAGAAAGCTGCATTCCAGCACGTGTGAATGTATGCTACTGAAAGGGCACAGTCCTTTGCATTGCGAGCTGCGAGTTCTGCTGCGATTCATGTGCAGCCGCCGGCAGCTGTAGTTGAGGCTGCCTGTTGAGGCTGGCTGGGTGCGGGGTGCTCTTGTCGCAAAGCACACAGGCTGGAAAGCACGACAACAGAATGGCTAGGGGTTGCCAGGCGGAGTGACAGGAAATTCAAACCCCCACACAGGCAGTCAGCACGCCTGTTGGAATGCCCCGGCAGGGAGCGGCGGGCCCCACAACTTATCAGCATGCGCCACACCTAGGGATGGCAAGCACCCGAGGTTTCGCCAAACCTCGTCTTGGGTCAAGGTCGAGATCTCGGAATCTCGGATTTTGCACCTCGGAAACTCAGTTTGTAGCTCGGAAACTCGTGTTTTGTTCATTTTCGACTTAACGATACCTCGGGTCACCCGAGTTGTCCATTTTCAAACCTCGACCTCGGCCCGATATATCGGGCCGAGTAACTCGACCTAGACCTCGGGCGAGAACCTCGACCTCGGGTGCTTGCCATCCCTAGCACCATCGTAGCATGTTTTGGTAGAGCATATATGTAGAGGCAATATGTCGCTAGACTTCGAGCCCTGCACGATGAGCTAGTAGCAGAGTGCAGATTTGAGCCTGAAGAAAGCCATTCTGGACAAACCAGCGGCCTGAACAATTGCTTGTTTCTAACAGCCATTGCGTTTGTGGGCAGGGGCGTGGGCGTGGCTGGGGGGGGAGGGGGGGGGGTCACACACCGATGACCATCAGGAACTTCAATTTCTCTGGAACCGTTTCGGGATCCTCCGGCTCAGTATGCCGGGGAAGAATTCCACGTCCGAATGTTCTAGCAGGCGATGTGGAGTCTGTCTGGTGGTGAGAATTTCGTGTAATGTCTGCATGCATGGGAAGAGAAAGGTGGCCCAAGATCCGACCGTCAGCCAATCCTAGCCAGGCCTGCGTGGCTGGCCAGGAGAACTGGTGTGCAGGAAGGACAAAAGAAGTAAAGTTCAGCAAATTTCAGGAAGGGAGGCAGGGAGCAGTATAGCAGTGACCATATAGGATATTCACGCAGCAAGGTAGGTTGTTGAGATTGGTGAGAGAGGTTGACTAATGTAATGGTGACTAATGAAGCACTTGACTTGGGACAGCACCTTCGGAGTCCTGAAGGACTTGAAATCAAGCCTTGCAGTCGACTCATGAGGATATCTCAGAGTCTGTAGCTGAAAATAGAGCAACAGGGCTCCAGCGAACGCAAAGCAAGCTGCAACGAGAAACACATTCGTTGTTGGTGAGACAAGTGACCCCGGCTGGATGGCCGAGCTCCTGACGCTGGCTAGCTTGGAATCATCACTTACAGGGCTTCGCGAGGATCGCCTGTCTGACCCATAGGACGTTCTTTCTTCTTCCATAGACAATTGCTCGCTCGAATTACGTCTGAGGCACGAACTACTTGCCAACACTATGGCTAATAGCACATGACAAGTGTTGTAAGATAACTATTGTAAAGATGCATCGTGGTGCAGTGTGAGACGATGCTGCGGGCGACTAGTGGCTTGATATATCTATACATTGAAACGCACATGCGCACACATGCGCTTGTGTTCAGAGAGTACACACTCGTAACTGCATCCGGCTGGTATCATCAACCGGCGATGCTGCAGCTCATAGTCAGGTGCAATCGTGTACTCTCCATGCATCCCTAGTAGCTGTAGCTCATCATGCGATACGAGGTGGACCAAATATGATTATAATAAGTCTCCCGCGGCCCAAAGCATCAAGTGATGCACTGTGATAGCCCGGCCACTTCAGAGGAGTTCTGTTCTTGTTAAGATCACTGTAAACCCCAACGACTGAAAACTTGCCCAGAATCTTCTTGAGGGCCAATCAGAGAAGCGCAGATTAACTCCAGAAAAGCAATTAATTCCCCTCCGTCTGCACCAGATTAACGTTGAATGACAAATTCAAGGTAAGGACTGTATTCCGATTTGAAGGACGTAGCAGAGGGTTTTCCTGCTGTTACAGGATTCTGTGAGCAAGAGTTCCTACGCGCGAAGAAGTTCACAACTTTTACTTGTTTCTCATGATGGTGAGTGACAGGTACTGCTGCAGCTTTGTTGCACGGCCTTGAACAAACATCACATCATGCATACATGGTGTTCTAATGTGAGTAGCATTCACCCCCGCCGTACACCTGGTCAAGAAGTTCATAACGTGCGGAGATTAAATTCAGCATGCAAGGACATTACACTCAGGCTACTCAGATTAATGGGTGAAAATCATATTAACGCCTGATTTGAACGCTTCAACCTGCTGTGGTGAAACATGTGAATCGTGTGACCTAGATTTTACAGCCCTAAGCACGGAGGGTAGTTTCTACCAGGGATCTGTACTTCTGTCAGAAAATGCATGAAATAGACAGACTCAGAAGAAAGCTCAGGCGCGTACACACTCTTGACGACAGTTTCTTCTGCTTCCAGACTTCTGTGCAGAGACGGCAGCTGCAACAGGATGACACACAGATTACTCCCAAATATCCATCATGAACAACAATGATTGATTGCATTCAAAGCACCATCACATTGAGGCAAAGTTCCAGCCGTTCCCTAGCTGTGCCCCCTCTGCATCATCTCCCCGAACACATGCTGTCACGAATACCCATACTCGCATGCATGCATGTTGAAACATCGTTCGATCGTGCCTCCCCCCACCTATCACATCCCCCCGAAGACTCTTTCTACTCCCGCTCTGTCTCTCTCTCCGGAGTCCCTCAAAATCTCAAGGGTTCGTTCCATCCGCATGCATGCATGCACAAAGTGCCAGGGAATTTGCAGGGATGCACCATCAGAAATGTACCATCTTTTTAAGCAGACAATAGAGTAAAGAAACGCTGCCATGCATTGGCCGCAGCTAAGCTGCTATTAGTAAATGCCACCCTGGATGAAATCACTTAATAAGACCAAGAAGGGAAGGTTGACAATGCACAGCATGTGGGCCAATGCCACACCATCACGAGCCCCTATCACAGCACATCTGTCTTGATCTACCACACCACTACATCGCTTCCTAACCTGAGGTTGCACCGGAGATGCTGTGCGAGAATCCAGCATCAAACCCAAAATCCGACTCTAACGCAACTTCAACTTGGCCACGCTGCGGCACATGACGGACTCAACAGCCAGCATCCAGGACTTGTGGTGTATTCATTATTCTAGCATCGGTTGAACATCTGCGGTGCTCCTACATGCACCTGAATGCCGTCTTACGCATGTTTTCCATGCATGGCATCACAGGTATGGGCGACCGACCACATCGCATCGACTCATTCTGATCATTTCATTTCACTCTGAATTCTATGCTTCTACGCATCCAAAAACATGTAGCATGTGTCTCCTTTTGGGTACTTCGAGTGGCAATACTTGCGACACTGCTACCCGGTCAAACAACCTGCAGGGCATAGCAAACCGGGGGTCAATCGAGGGGGGGGTCAATCGGCAACCACTGTGGGAGCCACAAAGCAGCACATCAACGATCCAAAGGGCCCCTTTTTGCTGCCAGCCGGTCGCTGCATTGTTTTCTTTGCACCAGGCTGCTGCAGCAGGGCAACATTTTCTGCGGCACCCACCGTTGCGGCAGCCGGAGGCTTCTTTGTTGAGCCATCAGCCATGGAGGTTATGCTGAGCTCTGCAGCCTGCTTCGCAGATTTGCGGTCGCCCTCCTGGTCGTTGCGGAAGTGGTTGCTGCTCGTTGGCGAGCCTTCGGAGCCGGTGGGGGTCAGGGGGGTCAGGGTGGAGGCGTCGTTCGCGGTGGGGGTGGAGGGGGGCACCCCACCCGGGCCAGCTATACTCACCACGATGCCCATCGCATCGCCTGCGTGCATATGAAAATCACTGCAGGGGCTTATCACGCTGAAAATATATCACTGCGTAAGGAGCAGCATGCACTGCACACTCATGGAATACATGCACAACGGGTTGCATGCACTGAGCAAAGTGTGTTGAGCGAGGTGCTCAAGCACCCTGCTGAATGCATGGAAATGTGATGCGGCGCACCTGCGGGCGCTGTGGTATGGCTGGGGGCGTGGCTGAGGGGTTTCAGCAGGGGTTGTAGGGATGACTGCGTCGCTGAGTCAGCGCCGCTGGTAGGGGCCATGCTCTGCACGGGGGACATGCCGAGGCCGCTGACAATGCCTGACAGCGATTCTGAGACACCCTTGCCAGAATTCTTTCGCGCCAATTGGGGCTTTGAATGGCTATTACTTACCGCATCATTCCGAGCTGCGAGCGCACGCTTTGACATGGTGACTCTTCCAGATAGCGCTGCAGCACAGGGTCACTGCTTTGCAAAGCTGTCCCCGCATGTGTAACAAACTGAAGAAGTAATGGTTCAAATCCACCATGAGCTGCAATGCTGCACCATTGGGAGCCTGGCATCTGTCGTGAGGGTGCAACATGATGAATGTATGAGTGTGCAGGGGATGCGAACCTGAATTCGAGCCGTTGGCGCTACGTGCGCTGAGAAAGCTGTGCTGGCTGTGAGTGGGGGAAGAGGGGGCGCTGGAGAGGGGCTTGGATAGGCTGCGGGGGGGCTTGGAGAGGTGGTCTGCGCCGGCAAGGGTGCTGTTGCCGCCCACGCCTGAGCTGTTGCTGTGCGTGGAGTGTGGGGGGTGGCTGGAGGTGTTCTTGGGGTCAGAGCCGGGGACCATGTTGGGGGATGGCTGCATCTTGTGCCTTGGAGAGAGCGCTGGGGATGGAGCCAGGGAGGTTGTGGCGGGAGACGGAGCTGCTGACTGTGTCCTGAGCTTCATCATGGAGGAGGCCAGCATCGGTGACGGCTGCAGTGTAACCCACACTGTTAACCATGGTGTCATGAAGAAACAATGCTGTGCAATCGAAGTACGATGACATGGAAGCAAGCAAAACATCAACACCTACTACACAGACACTGAGGTGCTCCTCACTGGCACGAGGCTCGGTCACACAGGCGGCACACAACCCTTCTGGTTCGCCAGGAATAAAGTACACTCGCGCAGAACGCAAACGATGAGATCTGACAGGAGACTGGGAGAAAGGCACCTGGGGGTTGCCGAGTCGGGCGCTGACGTCATCAACATGCAGGTCCTGCTGCACATGCATCACAGCAACAGCAGCGTCTGCTGCGTCAACGGGCGGGGCAGCGGATTCGCCATAGCGTGCGTCAAGTTTGTCGTTTATTTGAGCACTTGCCATTGCCGTTGTGTTGAACTGAGGCCCCTTGGAAGCGGGGCTGACGATAGCGGCAGCCAGCTTCCCGCGCACGAACTGGCTTGAAGCCTGCGAGAGGTTCTTTGAACCAAGCAGATGATTCGCGGTACCTTCTGGAAGATTCTGGAATATCCTGGAACCTGGCGACGGTGCCACGTCAGCAATGATGTGTCCAGGGGGCTTATGTGGTGACAGTGGAAAGACGTCGCCACCGAGCGTCGCGGGAAACATGGGGAGGAACGGGTTCACAGCAGCTGATGCGAAATTATCCGAGATACCCACCGGGGAGTGGGGCAGCTCAGATGAGAAGACGTCAGACAGGTTGTCGGCGATGTGGCCGTGGTCGACTGAAGGCAACGTGTTGTCGCTGATGTTCAAGCTTGTGTGCATGATGGAGTTTTGTTGCAGATGTGCGGCGCTGGAGCTGTTGCTGGCGGTGCCAGTGCGTGCAGTGGCGGCGCCTGCGGCTGTGCTGACTGTGCGAACTGGAATGCGAAGCTTGTTCACAGCTTGAGCGGGAACTGCTGCGATGCGCGAGGAGCCAGACGCGGTGGAGCGGATTGACGCAGCGGACGTGCTGCCTGTTGTGGCAGATTTTGCGGCGCCGCTTGGAAGCTTGCTCCCTGCAGCTCCAGCTGGCCTCTGTTTTTCGAGCGTGGCCCCTGCCCCATGCGACGCTGACATAGAAGATGTGGCCTTCAATGGGCTTGGACTTAGGCGCGAGGCGGGGCGCGCTGTGGACGGCCTCCGTACCCCAGCCGTGCGCCGCCCACGCGGAGCCCCGCCGTGAGCCCCCCGTGCAGGGGAGGCCCCGAAATTAGGTCCGGTGCTTCCTTGCGCTGAAACCCTAGCAGCTGCACGAGCACGCTGTGCTGCGGCAGCAGACGATGCCCTTGCTGTGGCTGCCCCACTCGCCGCTACGAGCCCCCCTCTTGCAGTAGAACCCCCACTTTGCAGTGAAGATTTCCTATGCGTGCTGTGCGTGCTGCGTAAGCTCGCGGCCACTGATGACGTTGAGCGCAAACTCTGGGACTTGAGCGCTGACAGTGAGTACGCCGAATGTATGCTATGCAAGGATGATCGCTTTGCAGACACTGTTGAGTCATTTCGTACCCCCCAAGCTGGCCGTTGGGAGATCACCCCCACCCCACCACTCTTGCTTCTAGCATGCCCACCAACCCCTGGCCGCGAAGTATGGCTACCTCTCAGACCCCCTTGGCCCCTGGTTGGAACATGTGACGCAGAGCGTTTGTGGCCCCCATCAGCGCTCATGCCAGTGCGCCGATTGGCACCCATTGCACGGCCGTTTGGCTCAGACAGCCCCGAGCTGTTTGCAGTGTCCACTGATGCAGTGGTGCCGCGCTGTAGCGCATGTACAGGCACCGACTGCAGCGCCGCGGCGCGATGTGGGAGGCTGTCCGAGTCATCGTGCACCAAGCCATCTAATGCGAGGCGTGGGGATGGGTACAGCATCGCGCCCAGGCTTTCTTCTAGAAAGTGCTCCTCTAGAGCTTCATCTGCAAGGTCTAGAGAGGACCGGCGGCTGCTGGGCAAGCTTGTGCCTGCGATGGAGTTTGCACGGGAGTTGGGGTTGGAGCTGCGAGGTGGGAAGCGGTGGCTGCTGGCTGCTGAAACTGCAAGCAATGCACGCATCGTTACCGGTGTGTTGGCCACTGATCGTATGCCGATTCCCAGCAGAAAACACCAGGTAAACTGGGTGTGCGTGGACTGCAAGATGCGTCAGATACTGTTACATGAAAAGATGTTACGAAGCAAATGGCGTGCATTGTGAGTTCAGAGGGAGGGCGGCCGCACCAGACCGCATCAGATTGCTGTCCACCGCATGGTGACCACTTCCCGTTGCCCCTGTTGTTAATGCATGCTGCTGTGACGCAGTACGTAGCACGGCACCTTGGAAGCTGCCTGGCATGCGCCCCAAGCCGCCTGTGGCCCCTGCAGTCAGCGTGTCTGTTCCCAACCCCAACCCTGGCTGACTGTGCACGCTATTCACACTAGGCGCATGGGCCGATGACTGTGCGGATGCATGCGATGCATGCTTGCTATGTGTCTGCGGCGGTGTGGGACTGACATCTGGCGTCGAGGCTTCCATGTGCCAGGTGGATGGGGGCTCATGCGTTATGCGCTGGCCCCTGTGGCCACGCGCAGAAAGAATGTGGTCCTCCTCCAGTTCCCCCAGAACCCTGCGCTCCATGTCTTCGAGTGCTAGAGATAGCGCAGTGCTGTCTGCGGCGTCGCGGCTTGACGGGTGAATGGCACTGGCGCCTGTCATCAGTGCCGTATGCATGTGCACAGATGAAATGTTTCTAGACCCGGATGGAAACAGAGGCTCGTGTTGTAAGGACTCGTCCCGCGACATCGATGACTCAGCCCGTAACTGTGCGAGAGCGTTTCCACCTGCAGCCACAGAAGACCGACGCGTGCTGTCGGGGGATCCTCCGACAGTCATGCCACCTGCAGCCACTTCAACAGGGTCTGAGAACATGTCTGAGATGCTTGAGGTTGGTGGTTGTGCCACGAAGGTGTTGTTCATGATTGTGGTTGTGAGAATGGCAGTGATGAGCAATCCAGGACACTCTCGGCTCTGCACGCACGATTACTGACCCACTGCAGCAAGAGGCAACTTCCTGAACAGCTTGGTACAGTCAAGTCGTGATAACTTGTGCACCTACGTTCTCTCAAAACAGTACGATGTAAGCTGGAGTCCGAGTAATATACAACTCGGCTTTGAGGTATCCGAGGTGGGAAAGAGAAACAATTTTGGAAAGGAGCAACTTGTACCCCTCAAACACGTCTGACGTACAGTGTGAAACGAGTTATGAAAGGTCCGAGATAACCAGGCATGACTGAACGTGCACACATGACCAGATATAGATCTGCATCTACTTAGAATCATCCTCGTATGCAACTACACTCCGCAGTTGTAAACAGATATCCGGAATTCAGGATCTGACATTCGCCTCCACAGACGCAAACGAACGAATCGTCTCGAGAATGATGGCAAAAAATCTGGAAGCAAGTGGCTACCAGGGACTCAGATGCGCACCAGTAGCCGTGAGTCCACCCACGGACGCAAGAGGCTGCCACTGGTTGGGCCCCAGCAGCGAGCCGGGAGAGATGGGGGTTGAAGAAACCCCGGACGTGACGTCATGACCCCCCAAGGGGGGCAGGTCCCTGCCAGCACCAGGCGTGAAGGGGGGGGCAGGGGATACTGTAGAGGATGTTCTTGCAGGCGGTAACGTAGACTGAGAGGACTGCAGACGTCCGGGTGTACCTGTAGACACCCTTACGGGGCTGTTCTGTGCAATTGCGAGGCTCACAGAGGCAGCGGGAGTGCCGGGTGTGCCGCTGCCGCTCGCTGTACGGGTCATTCCAACGCGAAAGTCTGACAGATCGTTCGTTCTTGACCCCCATATGTCGGATATTAATGCATCGCTGCCCATTGTCCCATTGCCGTGTGCCTGAAACTCTGTTGGGAGATTGTTGTGGATTACATCCACAGGCTTTGGCTCGTTTGCTGCGGTACGTGCAGCGGAAGTGGCGAGAGGTGCTCCCATATGGACGTTGGGAGACTCAGCATGATGCACTCCCACAGCTGAGCTCTGCAGGGGAGAACTGGAAGGAGTTGCAGTAGGTGTGGCTGCAGGGGTGACGGTGGTAGTGGGAGACGGAGGCATGTGTGTGCGGGCAGTGGCTGTAGAGTTGTATGACGAAGGCACAAACTCCAAGTGCGGAAGGTTGCTGTCAATGCCGCCATCGTCCACTTCAGAGGTGTTGGTGATGGAGTTCAGCTGTGCGGGGTGGCCGGGGGGCGCAAGGACTTGTGAAGCTAGCGACTTGGACACTGATGGCTGCAGATGCAACTGAGCGTGGCTGGTGGAGTGTAGAGGTGACGTGATTGCAGCGCTGACGGTAGCACTGCCTGACACCAATACATCAGCGGGGTGCGTCGAGACCGGCAGAGAGGCCGGCAGGGGCGTGAGGTTAATAGATGGGGTGAAGTTGTGTTGGTGGCGATGTGGGGACAGGTTGGGTGTAGGCGGACCGACCCCTTTCTGCACCTGATCTGAACCCGGAAGTTTGCCTATGCCTGTGGGAGTTGTGGAGCTGATCACATCTTGGTGGGTGCGTCCCCAGTATGTGGGAGAAGGGGAGGGTACTTCAGCATTAGCTACTGCTGGCGCCTCCTTGCTGACGAAGGCTTGCCATGCATCAGTGAGAGTGGACCCGTGACTTGACTTGAGGGCGCCTGCATGATTCCCAACTATCGTGTGCAAGCTTGCTCCTGGAGAGATTGCACCACACCAGTTCAAGATTCTGCCACTTAGTCTGCATTGTATTCATCAGGAAACTGAAAGACTACTGCACGATTGTAGGTTACTATTCCCTACAGGGGCGAGCTTATCGAATTGGTGAGCAATGGCGCAGTGGGCTGTTGATTCCAGTGTTGAGCGGCGCTCAGTGATAAAGGAGAACAAGAGACCTCAGCAAATGAAGGTCAAAATTGCAGGAAACCTCCTGACGTGATGCAATGGGTTACGCGTCAGGTGGATTCAGGCCAGTGTCACGTCACGTCCTGCCGGTCAAACTACGTGATGGAGCCACACATATGGCTGGCGGGCTACCTGGCACGCTTCTGTCAAGGCAAGTCAGATACATGGTCACCGCAAAGCTTCTTTTCGTGTTATTTGAAGCGTTCAAGGGTCAATTGAACACAGCAGGGCACTTCATTTCCAACTCAGACAACAGAGCCCACCAGACTGAGCAGCAATAGTCTGAATTCTTCTGAATTTCACACCTTGCTGAGTAGCTAGCACTGTCGCGCTCTTTTCCAGCCAATCCTTGTCCGAAACCTGCTCCAAGTCACCTGAGCTGTACGTGGACATCTTGCGGCTGAGCTCAACGTGGTCGGCGCTCGTCTCGCGATCGGAAACCGAATCCCGACGACCTGAAGACTCATATGGCAAAGAATTCAATAGCAGTGCCTCCGTACTCTCGCGCGGCAGCAGCTGTCGCCGTGACAGACGCAGGGAGAACATGTATATACTACCTCACACACTCCAGACCCGCCAACTCAGCAAGGTAAACGACAGTCATGAGCCTTCCATGATTTCACGACCAGCAGGCAGCGTATGGACGTCAAGCAGTGCTGATATCTCAACGCAACGAGACAGTGATTTCGAACTGAGACAATACGCGTACACAACTTGTGCAGCAGTTGCAGGTCATGTGTGCAGGACGAACAAGCACGCTACTCTGGCAGGTTACGGATGGTTTGTGTGAGCACATTCTATTTTTCGGACTACTCCCGGCTGCTTGAGAAACCAGTGAGCAGCTTTGTTCATAAACTGGAGTTTACCGTGCATATCCATGGTGAAGGCATGTGTGTACGAAAGAACAGCAGATCTGCACGCACACGTCCACAAAATTTAGGAAGATAATTCGGTACAGCTGGCGCTCTGGAATTGGGGCCACCACGCAGTGACACTTGCAACCGAACCACAATGTATAACAAATAAAGATCTCCCCGAATTGGTACATTAAAGAACTAAAATGAGAGAGACTTGTTTCTCAAGAGTTATTGCTTGCAGTCAGGGCAGCTCCAGTAGCTTGGTGATCACCCGTACATGTATCCCGAACGAAGCGTAAAGATAAGTGCAGCTCCAAACCGTACAAAATTTAAGTATATTCACCAAGATGCACATTTGCTTGAGGAAGATTTGCTGCATCGATCATACACGAACGGCAACCATTGGCTCATCAATGGAGCAGGCAACGTGTCTCGAACAACCGTATAACGTATAATCTGCTGGAATCCAGGTACAAAATATACATGGTGATTGTATTGGCTGCTTTCGCTGCGTTGCATGCGTTCAGGGCACACCTGCAAAACGACATCGAAGTGCTGGAGCACTTCAAATGTACACCTCACAACGGGGCACTGGAGAGCCTAGCAGGCGACCTACGCGTAGCAGAGTTAGATACACATGGACTGAAACATAGTTGACGTCCTCTATACACGTGCAAGGCTGCACTGTTGCTTTCACTGAGCCGAGTGAGCATGGTATGCCCTACTGGCGCATTTCTTGTGCGAGGTACATCTTCTGCAGTACGAGTGACTCTGAGAACGTATATCGACAGAAAAAACGTGGCTTCGAAATCGGATACCAGCCTTGACTCAGCAGGCGGTCTGGCCATGGAAGTGATCGACACACATGCAAAGCAGGGCGGTCGCTGCAGCGCGCTGCATGCACGGAAAGAAGTCTCGAATTAGCAAGCATGTCATTGCATCCAGCTTTGTGCAAATGATATGACTGGATCCATTAGCATCGAAGGCTAAGAACGAACAGGGAACCTGCTCTTGAAAGGAAGCGCGACATTTACTGTCACAATTGTGGACTTCAGTCCCGTGAACGCCGCCTGAGCGAAGTCAACCACAAAGAATCTACAGTATATAGAACATCCATGTTGTCGAGTGCATGCTGTTGTTTCTTTTCGCCGGGACGTTTCTAGGTACTGCAGCTGAGGGGGCTGTTCCAAGTTTGGGAGCAGGTACCTAGGTTGTTCGCTCGCGCGAGCTCACGGAACTACTGGTCTCTCAACAACACCGCAGAACACGAATTCAGCCGTCACCCGAATCGCCGAGCTCTTCAAGGCTTTCAGTGTATGTACCTTTGCCTCTCGCAATGCTGCGCGTGCACGGTCGGCCTTGAGCAAGTATGTGAAACCCTAGTTCAAATCGAACCCGCTGCCCTGGATCCAGCGCAACTGCACCGATCTTGAAACAAGATTATCACATCGACCGACCTTAGATGGGGAAGCAATATCGATCCTAGGCAGCATCGACACCAACAGCTGCCGTGTCGAGGACGCAGCAGGAGCTGCAGCTGCCATATCATCCTTTTCCTCTGCACATCCTATTCCACTGCATGCAGGGGACCCCTGTCATGGGCACCTCCGTGATAGGTGGCTTCGGATTCATGTCGCGCTCTGTTCTTAGGATTTGTTACAACCATGGTTTCTTCTCATGAATGCACGTTCAAGATGATTAACCATGTACTGAATATAATGCAGGCATGGTGTATCACTCGTAATAGGTACATGCCCCGCATGATCACGGCTACGGACCGCCAGCACCGGTTCCTGGGGCTTCCACACGATCACCTGAAGTGTTTAACTAGCTGGGTGCAGATGTCTGCTGTTGTCGCAGTGGGTTGAGGTTTGTGTGGATTTGGACCTGTATGGCTGCCTGTTGTCCCGCTGTCATCTGTCCTGCTTTGTGTTCTTATTTTCAAGCTTCATGGCCTCACCAGATGTTGTGCACGCGTTTGGCCACAGGAAGTTTCATGCTACAACGACCTTCATAACAAGTTTTGCTATTTAACTACATCTGCTTCATTTCGGAGTTCTCTGCACACAAAAAAAAGCTAATCGGGAACCACGCCATACCCAAGAAGGGCTTCGGCCTCAGCACCCTCGAAGGGGTGGGACATGGACATACACCCCCGGGCCACGCGGGACCACGAAGGCAAACACAGCGGCTGCAGAGAACGCCGCACAACATTGCAAGCAAAGACAGGGTCGCCAACAAGGACCGCATCGTCAGCAACAACAGCACCAACGAGGAGAATATAAGCGGCAATAACGCAACCTTCGTGTCTGCCCCGGAATGCACAGAGAGATTACATCGACAGGCTAAAAATATAACTTACATCATTCGGGGGCTACGCCTTACTCATTTTGAACTTCGGCCTCAGCGCCACAGTTGCGGAATTCATGCAATTCGTTAAAGGGAAACAAGCAGAGACCCTTTAAGCACCCGGCTCAGAAGCTCAAAGAAAAGATGAGAGGTGGCTCTGGCCGGACCGGGGTTCGAACCCGGGACGTAGTGGTGAAAGCACTTAAACGCTCACGGGCCCGCCGCTGGGCCCTTGGGTCAATCAAGGTCAATCCCAAAACCATCGCTACACCCTTTTCCACCTGAGTAGTGGGCGGCGGAGCAACAGTGGGCCCGCGCATGGGTGGCGGAGTAAAAATACACGCCCAAGCGAAAATGCTCATGGTTGCCCTTGCAGAGCGCCACTCTGATCTCATGACATGCTGTACATCGCGTCCACGAGCGTGAAAGGCCCCATACTTCACCTTGCCGGTGCTGCTTGCAAAGAGCCGGAGGTGCTCCCCCCGCTGCTTGGGGGCTAGCTAAGGTTGGTGGCTAGCTAACGAGACCTGCCACGGTGCGTTATAGTGGGTGAGTGACTTGTTGGTCTGTGGCTCTGGGTTCAGTTCAAGAGTTGCACTGCAACGGCTACACAGTGCCTACTCTCTGTTTCTCCACGAGTTGCTGCGCAGGTGCATCGTACGGGCTTCTGTCGGGTTCCCCCGAATATTTGGCGTTGAGGCTGAATCTGATAGCGAGTCTAGGTGTAATTCGTTAGTTTTTCCCCCAGTCTGGTTGTTTCGGTCAGCCCCAAACAATCACACTCGCACATCGTTGACAGACCTGACTGCGATCGTGAACCACGCACCGAGACCAAAGTAAAATAGGAGGAATTCATTGAAGCTTTCGGCATGGAGACTTGGCCCAAACCTCTGCACAGCATTCAGCGCTGGACAGTTCTGAATTGCGATGGAGCACCTGCAGGACACCTAGACAGGGCACTCCAGGTATCACCGCAGTATGAATCGAAATGTGCGTGAGAATGCTGCCGATAGGTACGATTTATCCGCTTGCAACTGCCAGAGCATCTGGTTCCAAAATTTCCCGCTCTTACTGCTGACAAGTCACTTCATGTGGAGAGATCATTGAACCTCATTCATCTCATAAGAAGATAAATCAAGGAGCATTTGACGTTCTGTTGCAGACGGCGAACGACTCGACTACGGCAGGTGGAAAAGGGAGATGCAGGGGCGGACTGTGTCCTTAAAACTGGCTCAAACAGGCGAGATGGCAACAGTGACGGCGCGCTCAAAATTCAAAGTGCAATATCTCAAGCTGTTCAAGCGTCTGTGGCACTGGAACTCCGGCAGCTGACCGCAGAAGTCCGACAGAGCCACAACAACCAGCAGGTGCATGGGCACCCCACGGAGTCCCAATCACTGTACCATACTGGTAATTGTAAGCCTGGATTATCCTATGGAAGCCTACTGGAAGATTCTGCTTCCCTTGCTGCTAGCTCCGACATTGACAGCTTAGTTGAGTGTGGGTGGCCTGACAAGCTACCCCATAATACTGATAGGACAGAGGTCGTCAGCAGCCTCGCTCAGGCGGTAGCAAATCATTACGAATTAGATCTTAGGGAGCGCTCACGGGGTGCAGCTGTCGGGAATGTTCGTGTGGCTGAGACACATCTAAGAAGAGTGCAGCTGGCCATTCCTGGAGGTGCTTTCCGGCATCCTTTTGATTCAAGTTCTCACAAGATACCATCTTGACTACCTAGACTTTTCATCGCGCTGATCAGGTTGATCTCCTGTCGCTGCGCCGGCCGCATGAGTGCATTCATGGGTAAGCAGTTGTGTTGACACATTCGCATGTTCAGGACTGACAGGCGAGCACAGGGCAAGAACTATAACGTCAAAACATCACTAAATCCCTACTGCAACGTGAGCTGTATGACTGCGTGTCGAACGTCCGATTGTTGTGACACATGCAGGAACAACTGGCAAGCTGGCTGCATTGCAAGAAGCCGCAGAGGCTGCAGCTGCTCCACCTGAGCACCAAAAACTGCTGAGCCACACTGCAGAGCAGACGTTCTTCGGGGGAACCAACAGGAAGTCACCACAAGCCACGCTGGCCACGTCTGAGTGGCTATGTGAGAGGGGAGGGAATGTGGTGCATTCCGGAAGGTCCTTGCGCACAGGCGTCAGGCCGCCTCAGCCACAAGTGCGTTTCATAAGCCTTTCACAGCACCCATGTCTTCTGTCAAACATAACTGCGGATGGAAGTGATCTGCTTTGCACAGTTCCTGTGTGTACGCAGGCATTGTGATACCCCCAATCAGTATGCATCCGTTACATGTATGGTTAGGGGTTACCCTGACAAATCGATTTCAGTCACAAAGGAAGTTATTTGATGGTGTGATTCAAGTTGGGAATGCAGGTAGCGGTCACGGATGCTGCGCAGACCGGCCGCGTGCGCCGCCCAAGCCACCCATCAGCAACGAACGCATGCTCCGCGCTTCCGGCACCCTTAAGCCACACCGTCCCAGCGCCTGCCTCACTGAGTACCACCCCATGCTCCGACACAGGCGTCCCACACCACAGCCGTGTGCACGCCGCTTCGACAACCCCCTCCGACACCCCCAACCCAACCGCGCACCCCGACGGCGGCGCCGCAACCCTGAATGGCGGCACTGGTAGCCACATACACGTCCGCGTGCCTTTGAAGCATGCTCCTGTGCACTGTATTATAGCTGATGGTGCGCCATTGTCTCTGCAGTATTTCACACTAGAGTTGCGCTTTTTCACTAGAGTCGATCCTTTTTTATAGCTCATGGTATAGTGCTTCTGCTACTCCCTGCAGGGCATGCTCTTGTGTGGTGCGGTGCCTGCCCTCTCTGTGCTGCTGCAGCTGCACCCTTCTGAGGGCCCTGTCAACGTCGCAAGGTGGGGCCCCAACACTTGGTTGCCCTCACTCCGATTGTGGTGGCGTGCAGGGGTATGCAGCGCCCATTATCCTATATACGCTGTGAACTATATGCAGGCAAACCATTGTATGATTATAGGCATATCGTGCCTTTTCGTTTTCTTTTTTCACCCCCAAACGTTCTTCCGCATTTGACGTGAGTTCTGCGTCAACGTGAGTCTGTGGCGTTCCATCCTTTATGTATGGTGCATCTCCAAGTGAATAACATTCACCGTGAACATTCAAAGGTCTTGAACATTAAAGTATGAAAAATCGAACAGGGTATCAAACCCTTGCAGGCTCATACGAACACATATTGACAGACCTTGGTCAAGCTACAACTGTCTTGCCGATAGATCCACGAGCCATTATCACAGTTGATATGCTTGATAACTTTTCAGCATATATATGCTTATTTGCCTACCCCAGGTGACATGCCTGGGCTGCTCTCTGCTTCGCTAGGGTCTAAGGTCCAAATAAACTTTTGGTCTTTTGGTAGGAAAGCCCAGGAGGGCTTCATTTAACAGTAGATAAAAGATAACAAACACTACAATAGGATTGTTGGTTGGCCTATGACCTAGTGTTACAAACCGAAAAGGTAGTAAATAGGCATGAACCCAAATACCCAAAAGCAACTAACAGGCTATGACCTATTAAAGTGACAACCAAAACCTCATTTCAGCCAGGAACAAGTAAAAGCTACTTTGTAGAAAAAGGATTACATTTTTGGAGTTGCTTGCAATTCAAGTAGGGCAGTGTCTGGGATACACTAGGTTTCGCTGGGGTTGACACAGCTGCGCTACGTCGGAGTACGGTTGGACACTCCAGATGTGGCTAGGGCGGGGCTGGGTAGGCTAAAGTTACCCTATGTAGGTTGGCAGTGGCCCCCCCCCCCCTGCTTGTCCCAGGGCTCTCGAACGGGGTTGCCTAGGGGTTGACCTTGAAGTGCATCCCCGGTTCACCTTGAAGTGCAACCTCCTCGATAGTGCACTAGCATGTGGCAGTGAGTCACAAATTAGCAGCCATGAGGACATACTACAACCTCAGGTGGTCTGCAGAATCGCCTGGAAGCTTCCAGACGGCGATGACGGCGACATACCACACGCGGCGGCCGCACACCGAGGAGCGCGCACAGCAGAAGCTGGTGGACGAGTGCGAGGCCGTGCTGGACATGCGCGACGTGCGCACCACTGCACACCTCGTGAAGGGCGGCGCAGAACGCATGCTGAGCATGCAAGGCGCAATGCTGCTGCGGCACCTGTCACAGGATGGCACCAAGCTGTCACTTCAGCAGCAGGTGCCACCCTCCACACTGCTGTCACTCCATTCCGTGTCAGTGCTGTGCACTGCGGTATCTTGTGATAAGAAGCATGTGAGCAGACACGCGAGCTATTTGTCAGCCAGAATAGATTTATCCAGGTTGGTAAGCTTACATAGGGATGTTTTGGGTTTTCTTAGTCTTATATTCGCCTGCCAGACGGAGCGATCCCGGCGGGCGTGTTGAATGCTGGTCTGCCATGGTGCACAGCTGCTTTCGCTTTCACTTCCGCCTCTCAGCTGCTGCTCCCATGTGACAGCGATTCGCGCTGTGCTGGGCTTGCTTCAGTTCTGCACTCACTGGCTTCTGTCACCTCTCATGCTGTCTGCGATTTCTTGTCCCCAGCTGCATCTCCTTGTGTCTGTTTGGAACTCCGTGCGCGCATCCACCTGTGCACACCCCGCCCATGTCACAACCCTGAAAGGCAATGAAAGAGCATTCCACGCATCCCCACACGTAAGCAGGCCTTCACTGCAGGGGTTCACGCACACCCACATGGTGCTCCTATCAAACTCCATCACAGCCTCCCCCAGCAACTTCCATAGCGTGGCGCTTCTGGACCTCTCTGGCAACCGCCTCGGCGCACGCGGCCTCGCGGCACTGGACACCACCCTCCACGGCCGCGCCCTGCCCCGTATGGACACGCTGCTGCTGCCCAGCAACGGCCTGGGGCCTGACAGTGCGCCTCTGCTGGCCGCCGCCCTCATCCGCACCGGCCGCGGCGTCGCCGCCACCCTCACTCACCTAGACCTCAGCGACAACCCTCTTGGGTGCGCCCTCCTCCTCCCCCCCCCTCTGCCTCTCTGCTTAAGTGGAGTAATTAATTGAAGGCCCCGCTTATTAGCCACAGTCTTCAGGTTCATCTTCAGTCAAGTTTGTCTTCAACAAAGTTCTCGCATGTGTCAAGGCTTGCTGAAGCACACCAATCTCCTGCAATCTATCACCATGCATGTGCAGCGACGACGGCACCGCAGCCATCTTCAGTGCGCTGTCCTCCGGCGACGGCCACCTACGCCACTTCCGCGCGTCCAACTGCCTCGCAGGGTTGTCGGCGCTCGCTGCGCTGGGCGCCAGCCTCCCTGAGATCTCCCACCTGACTCGCCTCGACATGTCATGGAACCTAATCAGTGGCTCAGGGAGCCCGCTGACCGCTGCCAGATCGCTGCAAGTGTTCGGCGCCGGCCTCGCCTCCAACAGCAGCCTCGTCTCCCTCACCCTGTGAGCCTCCTTCATGCATTTGATGCATGCATTGCTGAAACCCTTGACACGCTTCACCGTTCTGCCGCTGTTAATGCTTATTAGATTCTGGTCGCGCCACCAGACAGCATGCATGATACAGCACTGGTGTCACAGACCAGGCAGGCTCATGGAATCTAACCTGTGTTGGCTTCCTCACCGCCACAGCGCCTTGCAGTGTGCCGCTGCTTCAGCTTGTCATCTCGGAGCGATTCGTAACTAGTTATAACTGTGCAGCGAACTATGTATGGCGCACATCACAGCGGCAAACTTGTGGATTATTCTTATCATTTTTTGTTAGTACTTTTTCTTATAGAACGTTCTACGAGTTTCTTGCATGCATGCATGCAGGTCGCACTGCCGCCTGCACACGCAGGCGGCTGCGGCGGCCCTGGTGGAGGGGCTGGGAGGGAACACGACGCTCCGGCACCTGAACATTTCGCACAATGGCATTGAGGCGGCAGAGGCGGTGGAGATTGCGGCGGGCGTGGCTGGCAACTCCTCGCTGCAGAGCCTCGACATCTCTGCAAACCCGGTGCGCAGCGACCCTGCACATGCATGCTGCTGCTGTGCGCCTGCAAGGGATCGTAGGGAGCAGACTGCGTATGCGTGTCGTCAAATCGTTGAAACACCTGACGCATGCATGTCGTCAAATTCAATGCTGACATTTCGGCCCGGGCATAAAATCTTTGACGTTTTTCGCATTTCTAAATTTTTTCAGGAATAGGCTGAAAATTTCAGAATTAAAATCCGAAATTTTCAGCCGAGTATTTGTTGTCCGTTCAATGCCCTTGTATTTGGCCCTGAATTACGACGTTGCAGTATTTTACTTCTCACTCGTACATGGCCACATGCCTGCCGTCGTGTTTTTGTGCTTTCGTTGCCAAGAAAAGCATGCGGCCGTCTTCAGCCTGTGCAATGCTGCACTGAACTCATGCACTCGATGGCCACAGATCTTTCGGTTTCGGTCAGTGTCGCAGCTATTACGTAATTTTTTGTTCCAGTCACGTAATTTACACAACTAGTCGTAATTGTGTTCCGTTATTCGTAGCAGCTCTGTACCGGTGCCTGTCCAGTCAGGGTGTTCATCCAATCTCTGCGTTATGGGCGGTTGGAGCAGCCTCGATGGCACGGCACAGGGGACGCTCCCCCCTGGGGCTTCAAGAGAACGCAATGCGTGCGGTTCAACATGGGTTGTGCGAGTAGCTACAGGTGAAATCTACCGGCGCTGCGGCGCTCCTGCAGTGCGTGCAGAGCTGCGCGGCCCTCGTGCACGTGAACCTCCGGGACTGCAATCTTGCCGACCCTGAGGAGCCGCGGCAGGGCCCTGCCTTGCCTGCAGAGCTGCCCAGTAACAAAGCAAAATCAGGGGGTAAGAAATCGAAAGGTGGCAAAGCATCCAAAGGCTCAAAGGCGGCAAAGAAAGGTGTCTTCATTTCCTCCTGCATATTCATGCTTGCCTGTTCCCGATGAGAATTTCCAGAGCCCCAGTTCGGATTCCACTGCCCACTGCACTACTTGTCGCCTGCAAAGAACAATCCAAGTAAGCAGAATATACCCTTTTTGTTTCAGTAAAGTTGCTTTCGTGTGCATAGTATTGTTTGATCTGCATGCTTTCAAGATAACTCTGCGTGTCACTCTCTCTACGTGCGTGTCCCACATTGCTGCCTCTTCACCCATTTCCATGTAACAGCGGTGGCCGAAACGAGGTCTAAGGCACTAGGAGCGCAAAATCTGTCACTTCCCGGTACAAGTGTACACAAAACGAGCTTTGTGTCTACAGGTGCTGCTGCAATACCACCTGTGGGGGGAGCGGCGCATATCGTGCAATCAGACATATGGGGTCAGCCGGTATTCACACAGGTCGCAGCCCCCACCCCCAGCCCCTCTGCAGCTCCCCCCGCCACCGGAGGCACTGCCAGAGGGTGTGCATGCTTGGCCACGCCTTGTCCAGCCAGGATTCTGCCTTGTACTGCATGCTGCTGTGTGGTGGCAGGCTCCTGTGCTCTACACATGGTCTGTACGCATTAAATGTACGTGTAGATTGTATTTCTCTGCGTGCGAAACTGTCGTGGAAACTGATAACTGGAGTGTCCTGGAAACTGATAAGGTTCGCAACGACGAAGTCTCAATCAGGTGAAGGCATCAGACTGAGTAGCTGCAGTGCACCGTGCAGTCACGATCACTCGTACCACGTTCACTCGTATTCGCACGAGAGCTGAGTGCACAAAACAACATGATCGAGCCAGAATGCGACGCTTTCACTCGTACTCGTCCTAACCCGATCGATTTTTGGTGCACACAGGAGTACGAGTCAACGTGGCTCTGCTGCTGTCCACCTGGTGGGCCATGATCGCAGCGGTGGTGCCTGAGGCATCTGCGTGCTACCAACACACCACCAACTTTCATCTCCCTGCCTTGCATGAGGCTCCACAACGATGAATGAGTGGCAAGCAAACTCAGCAAACATTGAGTTGTTAGAAGACTCAACAAAGAATCAGCATCACATAAGCCCAACATACTCTCATCATAAGCTGTTTCTGGATATTTCGGCTCATACCTGTGCACTACTATTCCGGTTTGGAGCAATTAACTCAACGAAGAATGAGTGTCAACCACATTGAATGGGGATCTAGTGGTACATGTGCTCGCCCCACAGGCGAGGGCTCTAGTCCCACACATACACGACGCGAGATCAAGGCTGCATACTGTCACACGCACCCACACACAGAGCAGTGGTGTGCAGAGACTCGGCATACATGCCAGCCTCAAGGAGTGCCGGCCAGGCCATGGCTCAGCTGTTCCCTGAGTTCCCGGTGGCGCCGGAGCTGTTCGCGCATGTCGCCCCCCCGCTGCCGGCCGCACCCCAGGCGGCGCAGACGCTGCCGGCGGCGCGCTTTGCTGCGCTGTGGAGCTCGCTGGATCTCGGCACGGTCAGCCGCGAGTGGCAGCTGCGGCTGCTGGCGGCGGTGGCGCGGCAGCTGTGGCTGTCCCCCTCCCAGTGCTGCGAGATTTTTAACGACCTGGTTGAGCAGCATGGGTGGGAGCACGCGCAGCACGCCGGGGTGCAGGTGCCCGCTGCCACTGCTACTGCGAGGCGTTGATTCCTTTTTCCTGCTCCTATACCGCCACTCTGCGCCTCGCATTCCATACTTTTGCTGCATTGATGAAGTACCACTGTTTCTCGAAATTATTCCTTTCTGTCCATATCCTACCTTTTCAGATTGCTACGATATGGCTTGAAGATCACTAAGGAGATCGCCCTCACAGGCATGCATGCTAGCATCACTGGTCAGAGTGCGGCATCGGTGCCCCCTCACCCAGCACATCACTTGGGGGAGGTTGGGGAAACTGTTGCGCGCACTGTCCATCCAGCAATCTGATCGCAAGCTTGCTGCCGCAGATGATCTCGCGAGCGCCGCAGTTCTGGAAGCGTCTGCTGGCAAACGACTCTGAGCACATGCATCGCCTGATTCCGGTCGCGCTGCCCGCGTGTGGCGTGCTGCCAGCGCGCTTCGCTGTGGGCAATGCCACCAACACGCTGGCGCTGGACCTCCGCCGCCACTGCGACCGCGGCGTGGCCTGCTACCTCCTGGAGTGGAACCGCAGTCTGCGCAAGCGCTTGCATGTGCATGGGTCTGCTGTCCATCCATCATGCATGCTGTCTGCTCGTGACCTTGCTTTGATTTTACATGAACTGTAAGAGACGTTTTTGCCGCAACAGCTTGTTTGCTTCTGCATGAAGAAACATAAGTGCCAGTGTGTGTGCATACGAGTGGCTTCGTACTGTGCATGCATGTTGCGTCTGTTGTATGTCCCATGCCTGTAACTGTTCAGATTTGTGCTGCTACATACCTCGCATGCGGTTGTGCATTGTACATGCAACGTTCGTTGTGTGTCACGACGCACAGCAAGCGAGCTCACAACAATCACAATCCGCTCACAACGCCATGCCGTTGTGAGCTGAGTTGCCGTTTCCGCCTCTGGACACGTCATATCAACCATACACGTATGGTGACAGGCAGCACATGAAGAGTAGTCGATTCATGTATTCAGAGACCCCTCAGCCACACAGCATGCAGGTTGCTGATGGCCGGTCAGCAGGTAGCGGACAGCTCACTGAGTGCGTTTACAAGCTTCCGGTACCATCCTGCCCCTGCCGTTAATCCCCGCAGGCAGAGCGTGAAAGGCATGGCGCCGCTCACAAACCCTGATTCCTCTTCCCCGGAATCTTGTTCGCCCCATGGGTCATTTGACTGGAGGTGCGTAGTCCCTGCTCACACCTGAAAAACTCGCAGCGCGAACTTCGCAGCGCGTTGTTCTCACCATCAATGCCGCGTCACCGCCTACGCATGCATTCCGGCACTGAATCAGAACTAGGGTTGAGGGGTTGAGGGTTTACGAGGCTATGCATGCAGGTGGGCACTGGAGGTGGACACTGAGAGGGGGCACGTGGACATGCCGCAGGCGGGGTGGGTCGTGTGCGACTTCACCGCGTTTGCGCATGGGCCGGGCAGCCTGCTCATCCGCACTGCGTGCCATCTACAGGGCCTGAATCCTGTGCTGCAGCCACTCATTGCAGCGCTGGGGCTCTCCACGCCTCTGCCTGCCTCGCAGCTGCCCGGGCAAGGTGCTGCGCTCTCGTTCGCATGCATGCTTCAAGTTCTTTTTTACATATCTCGGATATCTTCTTTTTTTAGATAATTTCTTGTTTTTTTTAACGCCCTGAGTACCTGAGACTGACTGGAACCTTGACGGGTTCCGAGATTTTCACCTTGTGGGGTGTTTGAATTGGCACGTTCTTGCCTTGAAATGTAGCGCAGGTTTCTTCCGGTATGGCCACTGGTATATTTGATTGTTTGTGTATAGCTGTCGTTGGCTGTTGTTCACGCTTGCTTGCTGTGTTGTTGGGGTTGCCAGTATGCATGGGCCGGACGACCTGCATGATGCGTTGCATCCATGCTTTCATGCATTCCTGCACCGTGAAAGCATCTGCCACAGAGCATCATTCCTTCGTAAAGAGATGGCATCAGCTCACACAGCGGACGAGGAAAAATGTGCTACTTTGACTTATTATACTGGCACCTGGCAGCGCTGTGGGCATTGTTGGTCATGGGGGGGCGGGGGGGGGTTGAGGGGGAGTAGCACCCTTCACTTGTGTCGCGCCTCATGGCCGTGGCATCGCGTTTCGTCTTTCGCATTGCAGTTTCCCGAAGTTCCCTGGGAGAGGCCTCCGTGATGGTGTTGTTGTGACATTCAAGCAAAGTGGTGGTTCTTGTGCGTATTTCGTCATATTATTATGCCGTTTTGGGTTCTGCCCTTTTCGTACCTTTTCGGCTTGTGACAAGTACCAACAGAGGAGGTCCACCCTGCCAACCCAGCTGCACAACAGTTTGCACTGACAGCGTGCCGCCACCGCCTGCAGAGGCTGAGTCGCTGGCAACGGCACACAGCATCCTGCAACCCGACCCCTCAGGAACATGCATGCCGACCATGCATCAGTGCACGGGCATACATAGCTCTTCCAGTCCACGCAGCACTTACGGAGGCGACTGCATGGGGGGGGATGATGGGCCGCGCCAGCCGCAGAAGTGCGTTGAGTTTTCACATGAATCTTCCGGAACCTTCACGCATGCCCCAGAGCCAAGCCTGCACTACTACCTTGGCGAGGATGGTGGCGAGCGTGAGACACACTCGTCAGTTGCCGATGACGGCGAGAGGAAGGGGGAGGGGATGGGGGAGGGGCGCTCAGCAGCGGTCGAGGGGGCTGCAGGCGACGAGAAAAGAGAGAAGGGCAGCTCATGTGGAGATTCTGCAGGCAATGTTGAGGGGGAGGCGCAAGGAAAAGACGCAGTGGCGAGGTTTGCCGTAGGCACTCTGGCCAGCCTGTCAGCGCCTGCTCCAGAGGTGTGCTGATACCGCGCACCATGATTTGCAGTGCTCCCGGTTCTGCGAGCATTTTTTGTATGTTAAGCGCTTGCATTCCAGCAATACCATTACTCCACAGCAAGAGCCCCCGCATCACTGGAGGCAGGCAAGTGGGGGCACATCTTGAGGAGAGACCGTGTTGGGGACACGTGTGGAAGGCAGACAGTGTCCATGCATGAAACCAGTTACCTACCAGTTACCTTGAATTCAAGTTTTCACCTTCAATTCAATATTACCTGCAGTTAAATTTTAAATTCAAAATTACCTTCAATTCAATTACCTTCAATTCAATTACCTTCAATTCAATTACCTTCAATTCAATGTTCTGGATACAGCGGTTTGCGGAGAGGGAGGAGGAAGAGATGGCCGCACATGCATTAGGTACCCGAAGTGGACACTCTCCTGCTGTGCCATGAGATGCATGCACAGTTGTAACTTTGAACCTGTCGAAGCTTAAGTGAAGAAACGTTTACCTCGCGACAGTGCCGGTGCGGCTGTGCAGGAGGTAGCAGGCGAAGGCCCTCCTTGGGGAGCGGAGGCGCTGCGTGCAGCCGCGCACAATATCATGACGGCAAAGGTCTCACGCGTTGCAAAAGCAAGCTTGAAAGCTACAGGCTGCTGGGCTGCTGCGGTGCAGACGCTGGGCAGCAGCGCGGGCACCTCTGCCAGCCACCGCGTACCCGCTTCCTCCCCCTTTGCAATGTGCGCATCCCCTTTTGTACCACCTTTGGGGGTGACACGGGGGACCCGTGGAGTACCATTTTCTGGACTCAAGGAGCTCTTAATTCAGTGCAATTGATGGGTATGAAGCACCAGTTGACCGTCACCCGACTGCGCACACCGGGATGATCTAAGAGGTTTCATTGGCGGCGGCCGTGGCAGGGGTGGCGGCAGCGACATCTTCTTCAGCTGCCCCCTGGCATTTCTTTTCTCTCTCTCTCTCTCTCTCTCTCTCTTTCTCTCTTTTCTCTCTCTCGAAAGCAGACGCATCAGCAGGCTCTGCTGTGCGGTGCAATGGCTGCCTGCACTCCTGCTGCTGCCCCCCTCGACCGCCCCCCCTCCCTCCCTCCCTCCCTCCCTCCCTCCCTCCATTGGAATGGTTATGTTGCAGTCTAGGCACCCATTCGTTCAGAGGGGGGCCACTGCAGGAGGGGGGGGCATCATCAGCGCCACTGGCAACGTGTGACTGGTGCAATCATAGTTTTGCCCCTACCAGCCTCATCATCATCACAGCATGAAACATGAACTGGGATTGAAACCGTCCTGAGCAGCGTATAAAATTCTGTTCATTGCTTATTAAAGCTGCTGCAGGAGGAGGTGGGCCAAGATTCTGGAGGCCGTGGATGGCAGCCAGCTGCAGCACGGAATCTTCAGCGGCGTGTGTGCCCAGGTAGCCACAGTAGATGCCGCTCTGCGCCGCTCCCCGCACGCGCACCTTGCTACCAGTGGCCACCAGGGTGCCAGCACGCGTGACTCACTCCCTGCTCTGCAACCGCTTCACCCTTCAGATAACATTCCTTCCTCCGAGGTGCTTGCTACTCATGCATGGTATTCATGCATACTCACCTGTACGGTCTGAACTGTGCGGCGAAAATCTTCAGAACGTTTTGAACTCGTATGCACAGAATATTATAACCCCAAATGATTCGTTCTACATGCGTGATACAAGTTGCATGCATGCATGCGGTGTTCAGCACCACCGTATACAGATTGCAAGTAATTAGGCCTGTGCCAATATACGATGGTGCATTGGCCACATCGTATACTTTGATACACCTAACAAATCCAAGTTTGAAGGGTATGTAGTGCCCATCCAATAGTGTCAGAATCACCATACAAAAGATGATATACGAACGTATAACTTTTCTCAGCTGCCCTCCGTATAATCTCAGCTGCCCTCCGTGTATTGGGCCAGGCCTACTTATGACGCATGCTTGCGTCAATGCATGAGCGAATGAGATTTATTTCGTGATGCAGGATGCATGGGCGCTTCCTCTTCGAGGAGATGCATGCATGCATGATTACCTAATATCTTGCTTACCAGGAGCAACAGGGCCAACCTATATGCTGGAGGCGGTGCTGACGCATGTGCTGGATGAGTTGGTGTTCGCCAACAGCGACGCGCTGCTGGACCCTCTGCGAGGTGTGATGCATGCACATCATGTGTTGTGCTGGCTGGGATTCTAGTCCCCCTACCAGCTTCCCGATCTCTGCTGACAATAAAGTTCTGATCATCACTCCGGCTGCCGCGTTCAAACAAGTTCTGTTGTATTCAACCTTGCGGTGTGCCAACCCCAGCTGAGCGTGCCCCCCCCCCCCCCCCAGGGTTGCACACTCAGCCCAGAACGAAGAGCAAATGGTGGTGCCGAGGGTACCTCTAGGTCAAATAAGTTGTTCTTTGTTAGGTGACTCCACCTGAAAACTCAACATTCGGCCCGAGAACTCCGGTCAGTTTCCTGAACTTTTGTACAAGTCCCCTCCACTCCCCCCCCCCCCCCTCCCCCCAAATCATGCCTCACCCTTACTACAATGCAGGCGCGGGCAGGAAGCCCCCTCAAACCACGCCAGGCCCAACCCCAAGCGGCAGCCGCATGCATACTCCAGACACACCGCCATGCCTGCATACTTCAGACGGTGCGTTCGTTACGATTGTAGGTGAATCTACTATATCAGTGACATCATCGCTCCTAGTGGTAGAATACCGATCATAACCGATCGGGCGCTTTTGGTATTAGCACAGAACCTAACAGCGTTCTCTCCCGATATGAATTCACATCAGTTTTCGCACATGACCACACAGCAGTGTCGCTGACACATCCACCGTTCCATCTGCAGCAGCATACATGGAAGATCCGTTCGCGGCGGCCCCTGTAGACACGAACTCATCGGCAGCGGCGGAGAAGGAGAAGGAGGGGCCTGACAGCCGCGGCCCCGCAGAATCCGATGTGAGCCAGCAGGCATGCATCACAGGTGACGTACATGGTAGCAAGCAGGGTGCAGATTCAGATGCTGGCACAGGCACAGGCACAGCCTCGCATGCATGGCCTGGTGGGAGCGGCAGCGCAAGCTCTTGCGCCGCTGCTGAGGTACGGTGGTGCTTTCAAAGGCTGAAAAATGTCGATTTCTAAAGTTTTGTTTCATTCTTTGTATACCGGAAAGGTAGTGAATATGCATGAACTCAAACAGCCAAGAGCAACTAACACAAACTATCCACAACTTCACTCGAATGGCACACCAGCACCAGTGATCACCAGTGTCGCTTAGCTACATAGAACAATTCTCAAGATTTGGGGCTATCTTTTTTGGGTGTGTGCCCTAACAAATTAAGCGACGCTGGTGATCACTGACCAGCACCATCACAAAATTCTTTCCCAGCATTCCTTTGTTCGTTCTGAAGTTCTTACAGAGGGCATGGGACAGATTGGTTCCGTTTCTGTTTATTTCATCACGAATCCTGGCTGTGGCAACCCGATGTGGGCCACAATGCTGAGACAAGCAGCCCAGAGACTAGAACAACGGCGCCCGCAACACATCCGGAGCATCCCTGCGTCAGGGTATGGAACTGCAGTAGTCGAACAACCGTTCGGATCAAAACAGTTGATTGCAGGAGAGACACAGCATGGTGGCCTTGCAGGTGCCTGCAGACAGCAGCACCCACAGTGCCTCTACCGGTGGAAGACACCACCCGCCCGCAGCACCAGCATGCAGCCGAAGCACCCCACCACAAGTTCCTGTGCCTGTCAGTGTTGCACAGATTCAGGGCCACCTTGCCGATGTCGCCCAAGCCACTCGCGCGGTCGCCGTCGAGCTCACGCGCATGCTGCTCTCCGGGGCCCCCTACGCCACTCCTCTTATGTCAGCAAGCTTGGAACGTACACATGCATATACTGCGGCACAGAGAGCGACCGTTATGGGCGCAGTGGAGAAGCTTCTGGAAGGTTCCAGGCCTCTGATGAGAACTTGGCAGACTTGCCAGGTGGATGTGGCTGCAGGTGCGCTGCCCTGCAGTTGGAGGGTTTCAATAGAAGAATAATCATGAAACACAGAAACTATCAACATACATGCAGTGCTGTATTTTCCCAAACTGTTCTCTTGTTACAGTTAGTCTATGTGATTATTCAGTTAGCTTATGTGACCTGGTGGCGTCAGCACCAATGGCGGGTCGTAGGGATGCATGGGCTGGTAATTAGGCGTGAATCTAGGTTTCGACCATTGATATTGTCCCCTTCCCGTGCGCTGCACTGCCGCAAAGTGGCCACCAGCACCTCACTGTTGGAAGGAATAGTAGTATTTAAACAGGATGTGTTACATAATCAGTAGAAACTGTCGGCGTGCTTCGCGCGTCCTTAGCCTCTTAGTTCGGGGGGGGAGGGGGGGGGATCTTATACAATAGTGACTTGCTTTCTGGATCAGGAGAAAGTGAAGGATAGTTAACCCTTTGACTCGTGAGAGTTTTTGAACCATTGGGTGAATCGCAAGAAACGTAAGTGTATTCATAGGCTTTTTTCCTCAATGAAACATGAAGTGCGTTTACGAACAGTTCATTTGTAACCTGGTTCCAGGGGCGGTGGTGATCGAGGCAGGAGCAGAGCAGCAGGCTGTGTATGTGGTGTTGGCAGGCCACGGCTGCGTGACGGCGCCTGCCTGCGGCCCGGGCAACCTCAACGTCTGCTATGGCGTGTCTACAGGTGCTCCCCTCCCCCCTCCCCCCCTCTCATATCGTTCGTACTTCGCTTACAGCCTCGCCACTGGCTCATGTTTGTCCCGTCAGTTTCATGGCAACAAGCGCTGCTTTGTAAAGAAAACCACACAATATAGTGATGGTGTGTCGCTGCGCCCAATGCAAGTGTGCATCATTTTGGAAACTGATCCATGTTTCAGTAGTACGGCAATCTAGATTTACAAACTGGAGGAGATTGATCTCCTCCAGTTGTGTAGCGGCATGCATGCTGGTGTCGCGTCCTGAAGCCACTGTGATGGTGCGGGTGGCACCCCTCACGGCCATGCGCGGCTAGCCTTTGACGACCTGCTGTGCCGTACAGTGGAAAGTATACAGTGGCATTTCTGTTGGTCACAGTTGAGGCTATGTGACGTTGCTGTCCGTCAGACCCTCCGCACCTGTAGACACAGTTTTTACGAATGCATAAATGCACATTCTACAGCCAGAGATCGATTTCCTGCCTGGCCTGATATCTTTGAAACTCCCGTGCGGGTACGCGGACAACAGCAACACTGCGCATGCATGCTGCAGGGGATGTTGTCGGGGACCTGGCCGCGTTGCTGTGGCAGCCCCTCTCAGAACCCCGCACCAACCTCGGCCCCATGAAGGGCGCTTCTGAAGCTGGAAACGGTGTGGCTACAAGCACTCCCCACACCGCGCCTGCTGGTTCAGCCCCCGTCATCTCCGCCCCCCTGCCCCGTGCCCACAGCAAGGGCTTGCGGCACCAACCCTTGCAGCATGTGTATCAGAGCCACCATTCTATGCATGCATGCATCACCCTAGTTGCACTTGCATGCTAAGTATACAGTTACTAGGTAAGTACTCAAGTACACACTGCACGCTGCATGCCAGCTTGTGTGCATGTGAGATCTCTCAGCGCTCCAGGAAGATAGGGGGGGGGAGGGGGGGTGGCGGCACCTCAATCAGCCTGCGCCTCCGCATGGAGCAGCTGCCTTGGTTTATGCTGCCTTGTGGGGATCATTGTTTGGCCCTTTGCCTGTGGTATCGTACTTGATGTTCCGTCGCCATGCAGGTGGCGCTGGCACCGCACCCATAGCCACACCCACCACCACCACCGGTGCAGACCCTGAAGTGGCGTTCATCCACGGCTCGGAGGCTCCCAGCAAGCTTGCAGTAGTAGAAGCTTCCGCAGTTCCAAGCTTGTGCACCTTCACAGCCCGCAGCCCCATGCGTCTGCTGCAGTGCCCTCTGTCTCAGGCATGCTCCGCGCTTGCATGGCTGTAATGCATTGCACGGACCATGTTACGTATCATGATGACTATTCACTGTCTTTGTACAACCCCTGATGTTGCCCGCCAGTGTGTTCTCAGTGCGAATGCGTGCTTGATGTGTTGTGATATGCATGCTACAGGTGCGTGCATTGTGGTCATGCATTCCTGCGGTGCTGTCAGCACTGGAGGACTGCGCAGCGCAGCGCGCAGCATGCAGCGTGTGCATGCACAGCTCCACTGCGGCATCAAGCAGGGCAGGGCTCGCGGCGGAAGCTTCTGTCAAGACGCAAGCTTCCACATCGTCATCCTCACGCCCCTCTAGCCACAAGCGCAGAGCCCAACCAAGCCAGCCCCTCCGTGCAAAGCCGTCGTCTGGCAAGGCCATTGAGGGTGTCATGGCGCATGACCCTCACTCCACCTCTGGCCACAACGGTGCCGATCCCCAGCTGAACAACCAGACGTTTAGACTTTTGCAGCAGTGGCTGGGTGGTGTTTTGTCTGTGGTTCCAATGAACTCTATGCACATTCACATGCACATGCACGCTAAATCCTGGGCTAAAGATATTTAAAGTATCTGATTGAGCTCAGATATGTGTTGCGACCTGTACCTGCATCAACCCCTAGTGCTCATGCATGTTTCAGGTGTAATCCTGGGCAGCTGTCAACAGCTCGCGCTTCCTGCCGCCATGGTTAGTCTCTACCTCCCTGCCCCCCTGTGTGCTCATGTCTAGCTGACTGATTAGCGACTTGATCTGCTCTGCTTTGCTACGTGTGCCGCACTCGAACACGTCTAGCAAGCCAAGATGGTCCCAGCGCTGCTCTGCTAAGGCAGTTGCCCAAAGCAAGAGGCAACACGGCCCTGCAGGTGGAACTCCAAGGTTAGTCACAGTGGCTACAGGTGCACCAGCTCCACAGGAGCAGCATGCCACCCGTGGCCACACCTGCCCCCTGTGGCACCTACTGCCCCTGCAGAGCTTCGGCAAACCTGAGCCTGGCGGCAAGGCCAAGAAGAGCCGCACCTCAAAGCCTTCAGGTGCAGCTCCGCCTTGCACTGCACCCACCCACCATTCTGTGTATGGCTGCTCACCATTCTGTGTGTGCATGACTGGGGTGTGAATGGTTCCTAATGCATGCAACTTGGGAGTGTGTAACGCATCCACGGCATGCAGTGAATGCCGCCAGCAGCGGCGCATGCCCCGTGAGCATGCATATAGGTACACCGCAGAGCCAGCATGCGTGCCCGAAGAGTGTTGAGGCTGGGCTGTGGCACAAACGCATGCATGAGCATGGGTGGTGGCGAGGCGAGGTGTTCCGGAAGTTTCTGGGAGAATTGCGCATGCATTGCGCGCACTACGGGGTTGGCCGTGTGGTGCGACTCCACCATAGCCACTCTGCGTGGCTGTGAAGTGCAGCTATATGGCTGTTTTCTATGTGTGATGCTGCCCCTTTTGTGCTTCCAGAGACTTCCACCCCACACGCCTCACATGAGGCCTGTGCTGTGGAAGCGCCCTTCCACAGCTCATGCATGCGCTGTGGAATGGTGCAAGCTGACCTCATGCATCACTGCAGGATCTAGAGAATCTTCTGGAAGCTACCAGAAGGGCGCGGTGGCTGCCGCAGATGAGGGTGGCGGCGGTGCAGGCCTGCTACGAGGCCGTGGCGCCCGCCGAGCACGCGGCCACGATGGCCGCGGTGGTGGCCGCGCTGTCACCCAGTGAGGCGATGCTGCTGGCGTGCAAGCTTGGACACGCGAGGACAGTAGACCCTTACCGTGCCGCGGGAGCACGCGTATGCATGCGGCTGTGGGACCCCCGCGAGGACGACTTTGCAAAGCGTGTGCTCAAGCTGGATGGCAAGCTGTCACGTGCACGAGGCGGGACTGCCCCACAGGTGCGGGCTGCATGTATGCAGTGTATGCTACCTCAGGGAAGCATAGATTTCAATATCTGGCCTCTATGGGCCCGTTCTTCAGTATAAACCACAGCTGCTCCAGCCCCTTTTCCTTGACCGCTTGTACAATATGCTTATTCTCCTCGTTATGTGCCTCATTTGTGCCCCACAGTTGAATTCAATTGCTCCTGGAGCAGCTGCAGGCATGGCAGTGGTTGAGGGGCAACCTGCGTGCATGACCATTCCCAGCCAATGTGAGCCGTAGCCTGGATGTTTGAAGCATGAACTGAGGACACACTTCTGGCCTGGTGTGCTGTGTGCCGCGTGATGCATGCTTGACGCGGGCGCCGCGAAGGCCCTGCCGCACATCTCCTCCAGACCTCCAGTGGCACGCTGCGCATCATTGTTATTGCAAATTGCAGGTCCGAAGCCGTGAAGCCACTCCGCGGAGCATCGCCGACAACAGTACCGCCGGTCCCCCTGCCCGAGGCACCCCTGAAGCCACTCCCGCCGCCCCTTGCGGGGCCCCTCAGTCCTGCACCGAAGCAACCCCGCTGCAGCACCCACCATACATGTCAAAGATATATGGCATATTTGCCAATGGGCGCCGCATTACACAGTGGCCTCAGGTGCCCCCGAACTCTCTACTCACGTCTTTGAGCGTTGTTGCTGTGATTCTACTGGCACTGCATGTCGAGCATGCATGCAGGGAGTGGCTACGGCATCGCGCCCACCTCTCCCACAGCTGCGCTGGCCCGCTGGCATTGTTGTATGTTACAGCTGAACAGGATGTACCCCCACAGTAGCCTTTTCCCTGTGTCACCTTGCACAAGAGAGATTTCGAATTTTCGCGACAGTTTATCTAGCAACAGATAGAATAATCCCGTCCACAGAATGAATACTCTGTGCGCATCAGTGACGGAGTTCATGCAATTCGTTAGGGTGCGTCAGTATCCCTACGAGCATCCGGCTCTGATTCGTTTCTTTTTTTCTTGATCTTTGGGTAGCTGACTCCAATGGCTCAGGAAGGTTGGCAACCTCCTCAAACCCCCATTCTCACACCGCATATCACGCCCACAAGTACGCCCGAGTCATACTGTGCAAGCATTCGGGTGCTGGAAGGGCTAGCGACAGTCATCTCCAAAATCTCCACTGGCTCATCAGCAAGGGAATTATCGATTTTGTCCGAAGTGGGGCAAGGATATGTCTTGCAGGAGGCCACCGTCTGCAGCTGCGAGGGTGGGCACAACTCCAAATGTTGTAGTGTTCTGCAGCTAACTCTCCATGCTCGAAACTAAGTCGCCGATGGAGGTCTGTTGCTATGGGGGTATCTTGCGAGTCGTAAACCCCAGTTCAACCATGCCTTGCCTTGCCATACCAATCTGAGCCCACCCTGTGTTCCTTGGAACAACAACTTGAAAAGCTCTTAGCCGAATTGGCTCACAGTCTGCACACCACCTGCAGCACACTGTGCTGACAGCACCGTTGCTGCTTTCCAGGGCATCTCGAAGGTCGAAGCTCTGCGGCACCTCGACTGGCAGGCGTTCCTCGACGCAAGCATGGAAGTCATGCAACTCGAGACCGACCTAGAGCTCGCTGCGGCGCCGCCTCAGGACACAATTGGTGACGCTGCGGCTTCTTGTGCTGCATCACAGCTGCAGCATGGCGCCGCCACAGCCATGCGCAAGAGCGCTGCACACAAGCTTGCTATCCGCAAGCTTGCAGCGAGAAAGAAGGACATCGATGCTTTGGTGTCGGAAGCATGCAAGCGCATTGCACAGATGCGGGCGCCTCGGAATCTTCTAGAGTTCAATGTGGCGACCTTTTCTGATGATGAGGTGCTGTTCCAGCAATCGTTGTTCCAGGAATTTTCGCAAAGGCACACTCTCTTGGTATTGCGCTCGCAACCTTGCCTCAACAAAAAGCCCGTGCAATGAGGGCAAAGCATTAAGGGAGCAAAGTCGAGTAACATGAACATCACCGCGTGACCATGAAAGAGCCCTTCTGCGCACACATGGCTTGCTTGAGGAACACAACACGTTCAGAGTGTTGCTTATTGCAGATGTGAGGGTGAGGAGGGCCGTTGGATCTGCATCCAGCTTGGGGCGCGTGCATGTTTTATTATTTTCCTTCTTGGTTTGGTGCCTGTTTTCGTTTTTGGCTGTTTGGGTTCATGCCTATTCACAACCTTTCCGGTGTGTAAAATGCTCTTTCTTTTTGGTTGGAGTTTCCATTTGGGGATGGTGGGGGGGGGGGGGGGTGCGTTGGTTTGGGGCGAGGGGAGGGCTTAAACGGCTGCGCTCAAGTCCCATTCCGGCTGCTGTGGCAACTATATCTGGTAGGGAACGACCGGACAGCATTTTACGGAGCATGTGATTGTTAAAATGATACCCTGTAATCATTTTACTGATGATCATCAGTAATGAACATCATGATCATCACTTGATGATCATCATTTTACTGATCATGTTACGGAACCTCTGGTCTGATATGACCTCTGGTATAAACCTTTGATCAGGCAAGAAAGAGGTGGTGCAGGTGCGAGACGTGGCCGCAGTGACCATCCAGAGCACCATTCTCGCTATCAGCGCACGCACACAGCTCATGCGTGCGCGCATAGGCGTGCTGCGTGTGCAGAGGGCGTGCCTGGCAGCGCTGCTGCGGCACTGGGAGGGCCGCTTCGCACAGTTCCTCTCAGCAGAGCAGGCGCAGCTCATCGCCGGCCACCACGAGGTGCTGTCCAGGCGGCAGAAAGTGAGGGGCAACCTGGACCAGCGCCGCGTCATCATGAACGTGCGCTGCCCTGTTGCTGCTGCTGCTGCTGCCGTTGTTATTGTTGTTGTTGTTCCTGCTGCTGCTGCTGTTTTTATTGTTGGCGTTCTTGCTGCTGCTGCTGTTGTTATTTGGGTTGTCGTTCCTGCTGCTGCTGCTGCTGCCGTTGTTGTTGTTGTTGTTGTTGTTGTTGTTGTTCTGTGGGCGGCAGGTGGTTGGCTGCGGCAAGCTGTGAGGCCCGCTGCCGTTCTTCAGCACGTCGAAATGTTCCTATAACAAACAACTTTCATATATTTCCGGCAGCCATGTGTGCGCACGCATGGCGGCCATGGACCCCGCCTCCCGCAATGGCCCAAACGAAAAATTTTCAGTTTTTCCAAATGTGTTAAATGTAACCTTGTAAGTTAGTTTTCTTAAAAATCACCACACACGCACATCACCCTGTCATCCCCTCACATACACATACGCATGGCACACGCGCACACAAACACATGTACGCTTTCTGCGGCTGCGGCGTGCTGCTGGAGCGGCCGCAACTGCGCACATGCATGTTCAAAAAAGCGCGCTCCTGTACAGACCAACATGCATGCAGGCACTGGAGGAGGAGGCCATAGCGACCGCGGACATGATCGCACAGCTTCTGATGACGCTGCAGGAGGCCAGAGGCGCCCCCCCTGCGCTGCCTGCCTCCGCAGAGCACCCCTCAGACACCTCTGTGCCGCTGCCGGCAGGTGTCGCGGGCCAACGCGGCAACAGCGCCCCCCAGGCGCGCACTTCGAGCAGCCCCGCCACCAAAACTGACATCAGGTGCGCGACCTGCTCGTCTGCGGCACCCTCTTCTCATCTGCGTGTTGCCTATAATCAGTGGTGGCTTGGGGGCGATCGCCAGCAGGATCCTGACAATGCTGTCGCAGTTGATACGTTGCCTTTCTGTGCAGAGCTCCCCTCAGCCTCGCAGCCCTTCGCAGCCCTGATTCTGATTATCACGGTAGCGGTTACAGCTGTGCTGGCAATGTGTGTGTGTGTGTGTGTGTGTGTGTGTGTGTGTGTGTGTGTGTGTGTGTGTGTGTGTGTGTGTGTGTGTGTG
>JAUMHD010025708.1:257-44044 GCA_032359135.1 Ulvella scutata | reverse complement strand
TCACAAGACGTGGTTGTCAGTCGCTCCGGCTCCTTGTGGGGAGGACTGTTACGTCTTTGTGGTGTACTGTGCACATGCTAGTAGTGCACAGGTGGTGGTAGGACATGCATGAATACTGTCATGCATGCATGCACAATATGTTACTTGTGCCTAGCAGGGTACTCTTAGCCTGCTAGTCAGGGCCAAGGTCGGGCAGCGCCGGTCTGCTATATACAGCAGATGCTTGGGGGTGTCGGGGCTTGGTATGTTGTCTATTACCAACAGACATCAGGATTTTTCTTGTAACAACCTACCACTAGACTGCGCTACACCGCCCCCTGTGGTGGCAGTTCCCATTACGCCACCTCCTCCAGCTGATGAAGGAAAGGATGGCAAGGAGGGAAAGGAAGGGAAGGAGGGATATGAAGGCGATGATGACAAGTCATGGTGGTACTAAAAGACCCATGCCTCATTCACTGATGCCCACAGGTTGTGGGCCCACATGTGGGCCTTGAGAAAAGTTGGTGACATACTTCAGGTAGGTGTAGAGTATGGATTGTTCGCTTATCTTGCTGTTCTTTCATTCCGGAAGATCATACTTTGTTTTGACGATACGTGTCAAGAACACAGATTGCTGATTTTTAGAGAGTAGGTGACTGCATTTATTCAGAAGAGGGGAATTCAGGTGCTCATCAGCCTGATTGGCTCACATGCATGCGCTTGCGGGGATTTGTATTTTAGATTTGCGCTGGTGGGCTTGTGGGCGCACGCGATGCACTAGGCATACAGGGATTTGTATTTTAAGTTTGCGCTGGTGCGCTTGTGGGCGCACGCGATGCACTAGGCATAGCGATATTCTTTAAGATGAGCGCCGTTATTGAAATACCTCTTGGACATTGCAACTTGAGTCATATCATATGATTCTGGACATTGCAACTTAAGTCATATGATTTTAGGTGCTTGGGGCCAAGTTACAGATGCTCTTACTGAGCATGGCTCATGTGCCAGCGAATCAGCGCATGCCAACTTAACTCGACCTCGCACAAACGACACAGGACATGCCACTACCGAAGCAACGACAGGGAATCAAGCTAGCTTCTCTACCCACATGGTGCACAAAGCCATGACACTTGAGTATAGGTACTGACTGTTCGGCTAAGAGTGAATAAAAATAAATAAATTATTCGGGGACTACGCCATACTCAGTTTGAGCTTCGGCCTCAGCGCCACAGTGGCGGAAATCATGCAATTCGTTAAAAGGGAAACCACCAGAGACCCTTTACGCACCCGGCTCAGAAGCTCGAAAAAAAGACGAGGTGGCTCTGGCCGGACTGGGGTTCGAACCCGGGACGTCGTGGTAAGAACCACTTTCACGCTCACGGGCCCGCGGCTGAGTTTAAGGTCAATCCCAAGACCATGTGCTGGGAAAGACTTTCGTGATGGTGCTGTTGTGCCATTCGAGTGAAGTGGTGGATGTTTTGTGTTCGTTGATTATGGCTATTTGGGTGCATGCCTATTTACTACCTTCCCGGTTTGTAAGAGGCTACAATCCGGACTTGGAATGTAGTAAATCTGTTGTTAAGTCTGGTCATTTCACCGATCACAACAGCGCCACTATCGATGTGACTATCTTGTTGTTCCTGTGGGCTGCGCCCCTGTGGATATTTAATTATAAACGCACAGCGAATGGCGTTTGTGTGTAGAGTGTGGCGATGTCTGTGCTGGGCTCCATACTTTGCTGTGGCATAGGTGCGTTTTTGTTGGGGTTGCTGCATAGGTCGGTTCACATTCATTGGTAGGAGTTACATGGTTGCTGGCCATAGTGCTTGCGTGGTTTCCTAGCTCCAGATGCTCGCTTCTGGTGCACCTTTTGTGCTTGTGAGCCGACCTTATCGATGTTTACAAACACAAGCGTGTGGTGGTTGCGGTGCCGGTGAGGGGCTACAGGTACGGCTCGTTATCCGGCCGTTAACAACAGAACTTTCAAACATGGGACGAGTTCTCAGTGGCCCTGGCCGGTCATCAGACGCGCCCCAAACATTCTACCTGACCTCGGTTTTCAAGCCAAAAACTACAGAATATCATGAATAGCAAGATCTCTATTAGAAGAAGCCATCGAACCAACTAAACCAACATCCCCGCCAGGTAAGCAACTGGCAGTGTGCACCTCTTTGGTGCACTCTCTGTGATTCTTCACCCTCTCTTTGGTGCACTCTCTGTGATTCTTCATTCTCGCTCAAATCTGCTGTAGAGAGTATGGATATGACACTCTGCAGGAATACCAAACTCTGCACTACGCCTCGGCTTTGCAGCACCAAAGCACCGCCGTGCAAGTTGCATAGAACCACACCATCCACCAGTATCAACACAGACACACGATAATGCACTCTGGATGCAACTGTGCCGCACCACTATCACTACAACTGTCACAATAATGATATACAATATTCAAAATGCCACCAAATGACGAACATCATCCCTGCGAATGGCAGAACAGCACAGAATGATTCAAAACAGCACAGAATGATTCAAAACAGCACAGAATGATTCAAAACAGCACAGACTGATTCAAAACAGCACCATCATGCATCATGAGAGCGTTTCTACCAACACAATCGCTACAAACCAAACAGTGTGTGCTCACAGACCCCAAAAACTGCCAGAATCAAGCAGGATGCATGCCAAATCAAGCAGGAATCATGACGTTGTTTCACAACGAGACTCAGTTTCACCTGCCGTGCATTGCAACACGTACTTTCACTGACATTTCCGTGCATACTGAGCATCGCTTTTCTGCATACCTCTGCTGCCAACCCATGCAGATCATCCGAACCCAGAACTGAGCAAAAAAACGTCCAAAAAAAAGTACAATCAATGGCGCACAACTGTTCTATCTATGGCCCCGTCAGCGCACTACACAATGTGCATGTCATATGCATGTACGGCATGCACTTCGATGCAGTGACATGGGTCTGTATCGTGGCTTTGTGGGGTTTGCTGCGTCGTGGTGGATAGCATGTTGCTGCAAGCTTGCACAAACGCGCCCACAGAAAGTCTCTCGTGAGGGCTTCTGTGGAGAAGCGCGAGAACGTGACTGCGAAGTTTTCCTGCGCGTTTGAGAAGTTCACGCCCTCCATCGGGAACATCCCAAGGCAACGGTAGTTCCCCCAGAATCTGCTTTGCGACCTGCACGGCCACCCGTAGCCACATGAGTTAAGAACTTACGATATGGCACGCGGGCGGGCACAAAAAAACAGTCGGAAATTTTTGATTCTTTACACACCTGTCAGGAAATGAATACGCATGAACCCAAAAAAATAACAAGTGAAGAAATATTGCTGCGAAACCTTGCGGCCGTTATTTTGGTTCGTTCGCATGCGTACGGCACACAACCAGATGACACACCACGTGGGGCAATCAAGACAATTCAGGACCAACGGATAATGGTAACCCTCATTCGGTCGATAACACATCAGAAAGCTCCGGCAAAGGTATGAAAGTCATATTGCCCATTTAACTACCTTTCCAGTTGAGCTATTCACCTAATGAACACACATATTCACTACCCCATCACCTAACGTGAGTAAGGGTTAATGTTCACTACCCCCTCCCACACATATTCACCACCTTGCATGTTTGTAAAGATACTGCGGGGGCCCAACTAAAGGCTCCCTGAGAGAATCGAACCTCACTGGACATCAGATCGCTTGGCCTTACAATTTAGGACCACAAACTGAGAGACAATGACCAGGCGCACCCACAGTATGTGAACAGGCAGCTTGCAGTAACCAGAAAGGGAATACATGAGCATCAAACCGAAGTGTAAAGTTGCAGGCATAACTCCATAGAATGGCTCATGTACCAGCAAATCTCATGAGCATCAAAGAGTGTAGAGGTAGGCCACATGTTGATTTTGGCAATTTGGGTTCATGCCTATTTACTACCTTTCCGGTTTGTGAGAATAAAGGTAGGCCACATGAGCATGATGTCTTTGTGATGCACGATAATTTCACGAGGAAACAAGCATGCAACACGTCGCCCAAAACATACCTTGTCACGGCCTTCTATCAACCGCATTGCGGGCTTTCCCGTGAAGAGCTCCACTGCGAGAATTCCCACAGACCATGCATCTATAGCGGTGGTCGCGACCATCTGAGGCTCTTTGTTAACCAACACCGATTGCAAAACCTCAGGGGCGGCATACATGAGGCTGAATCCAACTCTCACTGCACTGTCGATTCTGGCCGCGCACCCAAAATCTATGATTGTCCACCGGTTTTGGCTCGGAAGCCACATTATATTTCCGGGTTTCAGGTCGCGATGCACGAAACCCTCGCTGTGTAGATCCATGAGACACTCACACACGTGGTACAGGATCTGCACAAAATACTACGTAATCATGATTGTTGGTAACCTTTCGCAGCATCGAACACTCATACACGTGGTACGTAAGCTGCACAGAGATTACGTCATCATGAATGCTGGCAACATTTCGCAGCATCGGAAATTCACACGTGGTACAGGATCTGCACAAAATACTTCGTAATCGTGAATGTTGGTAACATTTTGCAGCAGTTGTCCGTGTTGATCCCTACACGATTATGTAATAGACACTGGCGGCAGTGTCGCTCTCTGATACTCGTGGCCACAGGCGCGCAACATTCAAGTGGCCGCAGGGGTGAGTCTGGAGAACGTAACCAACCATCAAGTCATACTGTGTATTTATTTCACAACATGTGGCTTGGATTCCAACGGTACAAGCATGGGATACATGCATTACTCACCTGCATGCATGTGAATGGGTCCATAGCGCGGCGGTTACGCTGCACCCACCGGTCAAGACTCTCCCCCTTCTCCATCACTATGCATGGGGGCAATGCATTGCCGAGGGCGTCCACAAACGATCCATCTTCATTAGGTACGATATCACGTGCTTTTGGGAGGAATCGGCGCAGAGGACTGGAACTGTCCGAATAATGCGAAACCTCGTCCTGGAACGCAGCATTTGACACAAAAAACTTGATTGCGTAATCCACTTTGCTGAGGACGTGCGTTGCAAACTGAACGATCGCTTGCCCTGCACCAGGAATGGGGCAAGAGTAAGTATGTCAGCGAAAGTACTTTAAAGTATTGACTTTCGGGGGTGTTACATCATGCAACTGACACATCATGATTTTGCGGGCTGGCCACATGGGATAAAAAGTTAATTAATTTGGCTGACAGTGGCTGACAGTGGTGGATGTTTTGTGTTACTTGATTTTGGCTATTTGGGTTCATGCCTATTTACTACCTTTCCGGTTTGTAAGGCTGACAAGTTGTCTTGTCAACAACACCCTTGGACAGGGGTATCAGGGGCACCAGAGAGGTCAGTAACAGAGTTGATTAAGAACTGGGGAAACACAAATGATGGCAGTGGAACACTTCACAGTACCTGGAACAGGGGATGGCACCGTGGGGGAGAGAGCAAAAGCTACTGCAGTGAGAATGAACCCTCCCTGTTATGAAACCAACAAAAGCACTACATGTCTCAGTGGTCACCGACCTAGGTTTAATTAACACCCCCCCCCCCCCCCCCCCGGACATGGGGGGGGGGGTGGTTTTTAAGTGCATGTTTGGTTTCGCATAAATAAGGGGGTGTACATGAGCCATTCTCCATTCTATGGAGGTATGCCTGTAACTTTACATATTTTATAAGGGGGGGCAGGGGGGCAAAGGGCAAGTGAGTCAGCGCACGCACCCCCGGTGAGGCGGTTGCTACCTCCATCCTGGAGCAACAGGCCCGACAGGATTTGTCGGCCTCGTAGGCTGTCGAGCTGGTCGTGCAGTAACTCCACTTTGGATTTCATCGACGGGTTTGCTTCTGGCGGGTCCTCCTGGACCTCTTCCTCTGGAGAGCAGATGTCTGTGACCTCTGCATGCATGCATGTTTTATTTTTATTCATCGCTTGAAATACTTCTTTATCAACCGGAAATGTAGCACATAGGCATGAACCTAAAAGCACGTGAAATCGTCTGTATTCATGTGTGTACGCCGAACTCTGTTACTTTACAAACCGGAAGGTAGTGAAAACATGCATGTATGTATGCCCAAATCTGTACCATTCCTGTTGTGTATTATATTTAACCCAGAACTTTTTATTCTGCAGGTGAAAAGTGGCTGCAGGTGCACAGAACCTACACGAAGCAGTACAACTAACTGTTAGATGCCGAGTCATCTTTAGGAGTTGAATGGACCATAAAACCGTCGCACCTTCAACGGAGCCGTAGCTCTGCTGCGACCCTAAAACCCTAGGGTTTTCCAGGTTTTCGTGGTTGCTTGGCACTAAACCCTTCGCCTTGAAGGACCTGTCGTGAGCATCACGTGAGCGATCTGTTGGAGTTTGGCCGTCTGTTCCGACAGAGCGTGCATGCGCCGACTGCAGTTGCGGTTCAAGCGCGTATGCAGGGTTACCTGATGCTCCCCCTACAGCGCCCTTAGCAGGAGGCGGAAGGACTTTGTGGACACTTGGACTCCTAAAGGTTGAGGTGGAAGTGCTGTACTTTTTGCCGCTCATGGGTGCACCGGCACTTGGTACCGGGATTGAGTTCACGCCTCGGTTCACGCCGTGAATGAGAGTGTTCGCGGTGCGAACAGGGCTCGATATCGGGGTGTACGGCGCCGGGGCTGGGGCATAGGAGGCATGAAACGTGTGAGGGTAGGGGGTTTGGGGGGGGGTGGCTGCTGAAAGTTGAGAACGGTGCACGCCGCCGGAATGCGAAAGGTTGGAACTTGAATGATGGCCGTTCGCAGCGTGAACAGCAGCGTGAACTGCGTCCGAGCCTGACTGGAAGTGTTCTTGATGGACCTGGGAGGCGCTCCCATATACAAGGCTTCTAGAACCTTCCGGAGAGGAAACATGGTGGGTGTTGGAGGCATGGGAGAGGGATCCAGAAGCCCCGTTTGAACCGTCGTAACCCCCTTCAGGGGGGGGTCGTCGGTGCGAAGGGTTTCCAAAGTTTGGCAGTGGAGTTGTCATATCCTGCATGCATCGAAACCACACTTTCCCATGGCCTAAACAATATGAACGGTTATTATGCACTGGCTGTTTGAAAGAACTACTTTTGTGCCGGTTATCAGCCGCTGTTGTGGTTTGATGTAGTAAAGTTACAGACGTATATCCATCAAATGGCACAGCAGGAGATTGTTCACTCAGCAAGACATTCGCAACGGCGCTAGAGCTAGAGAACAACAAACACATGGAGCAACCAGCTGTTGTGTTAGAATGAACACGGGCACCGCAGCGCACATGATTCTTGCCGTAGGAGAATCCTGCTGACCAAGCCTCGGAGTGTCGTATGTTCCTTCGTCGCATACATATTATCAGTACAACTGAAACGACGAGCGCGAGCATGGCTGAAGCGCCGATGCCGATGCCGACTGCCGCTCCATCACTGAGACCCTTTGCGCCACTTCTCCCGTTAGTGGCTTGGGTGGCTTTGGGTTGTGCCGAAGGCATAACCATCGGTGAGCCCTGCATACAGACACCAGAAGTGCGCGTTCTGTCCAACTGCTCAAAACTGGTGATCAATGCCGTTGATAAGAAGACAACTGGTGGCATGTCCTGTATCGATTGTGCGTGGTCGAGCGTAGTTGTCATGCGATAATTTGCTGGTACATGAGCTATTCTATGGAGTTCTGCTTGTAACTTTACATACAAGCAGACAGCGCATTATGTGCCCCTGAAACCCTAACAGAAAACACAGTTTACGCAATAACTGTTTGCGTGTCTGAGAACAGAATAATGGGTCTGCGTACATCTCTGAGCGCGAGATAATCTGGATCCTGGAGTGTCAAGAAGATGCCGGAAGTTTGTGCGTCGCTCAGCGGCAGAGGCTGCTGCGGCGCTGAGTCAGCGCCTGAGTCAGCAGTTGAGTCGACAGTTGAGTCGACAGTATCCTGCCACACCAGCTCAGTGCGGTTGTCGCTGAAGACTTGGGCTCCTGGCACGACTTGAATGTGGATAGGAAATGAGTTGTTTGCAAACTCGCACTCCTGGAACTGAAGCTTGACTGTTGAGTCGCCTGCGAAGATAGGAACGCCTACGTCCTGCTTGATCTGCAGAGCGCGTGTGCGGAGGTAGGAAACCGCAGAACCCTGTTTTACTAGGGCTATAGGGTTTGTGCCTGCGACGGTGTTTGTGGCGTACAGTGACCTGAACTCCGCATCTGCAAAACGCACACGCTTTCAATTGAAACTTTTTGGGTGGATATTTTTCAAAATATTTCTTGAAAACATATTATATAGCAGTGTATTGGTGCTGTTGTGGGGTGGTGTGGGTATGCCGTACCGGTACTAAAGGTTGGGGTCAGTGTGGTGAATTTATGGGGTCTGATGGGCGAAATTTATCAGGGGGGTAATAAACACATAAATACGTAAATAAATAAATGCATTATTATGGTGTTATGACCGGTGCGATAGCGGCAGTGGCCCAATATTTGATATTGCTAGGGCCGGTGTCCCTTGACAAACCGGACAGGTAGTGAAAAGGCATGAAGCCAAATAGCTAGATGCAAAGGGCACGTGCCTTACAAACCGGAAAGGTAGTGAATAGGCATGAACCCAAATAGCCAAATGGCAGGTGTACACACAGAACATGTAAGAAACCAGCCCAGGGCTCAGGTTGCAAGCATTCTTGCTGTGAAGGTCACACGCTTGTTGCCATGCAGCACATGACGGGTGTTGCCACTTATTAATTTTCAACCAATTTAAGCCAATTATCTAACTCAGCCAATTATCTAAACAGAAAGACAGTAACTCCTGTCAGGAAATCATGAATTACTAGTCCTGCAGAGTCTGGACATGTATACCTCTCTGCACTATTACAACTGCTCACTCACACAATTCATACTTCAATCTTTCGGTAGCGGCATGAATATTAAATAAATTGTCCGAGGACTGCGCCATACTCATTGTTTCGTCATTACTATCGCAGTTTGGCTAAGAATGCCGGGAAAGACTTTCGTGATGGTGCTGTTGTGCCATTCGAGTGAAGTAGTGGATGTTTTGTGTTACTTGCTTTTGGATATTTGGGTTCATGCCTCTTCACTACCTTTCCGGTTTGTAAAAGGGGCTCCAACGCCATACTCATTTTAAGAAAACTAGGAGGTTAGAACCTTCGGCCTCAACGCCTGAGTAGCGGAATTGCATGCAACTTTGGTTCAAGGGGAAACCACCAGAGACCATGTCATGTCTCGTTTGTGCGAGTGATGTCATCATAATGAACTGTTACATGTTCACGTGTTCACTCGGCACTGGCACATCTCTTGCTTTCAACGCGACGCAACTCGTTACAGTTCAGGGTCTCTGACCAGAGTTTCAAATAGGGGTAAAAAATTGAGTCTAGGGTTAGGGTTTGAACGAACCTGTGAATTTTATGCGGGCTGCGGAGTACACCACGACGGCGCCGCAGGGTGAGATGCCGTCCCCTTGGACCGTGAGATTTAACACCCAAGCTGACCCGCCGTGTGAGTGGAACAAGCTTGGAACTGTTGTGGCACTGGCGGCGCCGACTGCATTGTCTTCTCCCAGAAAGCTGCCGGCGATCGGCGCGTTGAACCTGTGATGCATGCAGAACCTTGCAGCTTGGTGTGTAAAGCTACAGGCATAACTGCATAGAATGGCTCATGTACCAGCAAATCATCAGAACCTCGCAGCTCAAGCAAAGTTCACAACATCCATCAGGGTTGCTTTTGGTGCCGATATATCAGCCTGGGACGACAAAATTAGTTGTTTTTTAGTGGAGTTGACTCTAGAAGATCATCGGAAACTATCGCACTGTTCTATGTACCACGCCCAAACAACATCTGAAGAGAGTTTTTTCAATTAAAAAAAACTTCGAATTGAACCACCGAAATGTTGCGGCCACGGTCCCAGTGATTTCGTGCTGGTACAGTGTATTTGAAGGGCAAGAATCTATTCGGATTCTTGCCTTTCATTACCTTTCAGGCTTGTCACAAGAATCTATTCGGATTCTTGCCGTTCCATTGCGTTTCAGGCTGGTAGCAAGAATCTATTCGGATTCTTGCCGTTTCATTGCCTTTCAGGTTTGTTCATAACCCTCATGCAGGAGTCAACTTACAAACTGGAAAGGTAGTGAATAGGCATCACCCTCATGCAGGTGCAGAATCTCACCTAAAATAGAGATTGCTGACTAGCACAGAGCCTGTAACGATAGGCATGAGGTGCCGGTCAGCCAAGATGATGCACTGCCCCGGCTTCAGAGTGGCTAGAGGGGCACCACTCAAAACTCTGTAAATATCATCTCCCGGTGGTTCTAAACAGTTCCCCTGCATGCTCTTGCAACTTTAGGTGATCGGCTGACATCATGCATGGCAGTCATGCTCACGGTAGTCATGAGCATTCACGCACACATATGTAGGCCTGCGCCAATATACGATTGTGCATTTACCAAATCGTATATTTTCTTACACCTAACGAATCAGAGTTTGTGGGGGATGTAGTGGCCATAAAAGAGTGTCAAAATCCCCATCAAAAGGATGATACACGAAAGTATACGCTTCTCAACTGCCCTACGCATAATTTCACATGCCCTCTGTGTTCTTGGCCAGGCCTACACATACGTTCTGTCTCTTTTAGCATCAAGCATGAACACCTTCTTGCAGAAAAAACGTCCAAGTTGAAAAAACTAAACATTTAAAACGTTTAATACATAATTACGGGCAAAACTTTCTGGGCACAACACTGGGTTGCATGTGTTATGAATTCGACGGTTTCTTCGGAGTATTCAGCATGCCCAAAACGGTAGAGACGTTCTGAGCATGCAATCCCTTCCACTGATTTCATGTGGCAGAGCATGTCATTCTCTGCACTCACACATTCAGGGGCATTGTCTGTGCCTTAGGGAGTGAGCCGCACCGTCATCGTTCTTGTAGATTCCAACTGTGGAGGAAGAATGTGGCTGAAGGTGCCACCATTTATGGTTGCAGAGACTAGAGGGAAACCTGCCGAGTTCATGTGTGCTGTCAACTCAATATGTTCTGCCCCGCTCTCCCAGGCATCTAGAAGCTCCCTGAAAGTTCGAACTACAGTTATCACTGTAGCTGGGGCCTCTGAGGCCTCCTGCAAAGACCTTGTAGATGGTGCCTGCAGCAGCTTTAAACTTTATGTCTGTCTGAAGGCATCCTTGCAAACCAGAAATTGTATGCTTGCTGCAGCAATGTGTTGTAGATCGCGGTCTGTGGTTGCGAATCAGAAGGCAGTATCGAGTTGTGCCCTGGATCGTGGTCGTGGCATTGTGTTTCGTCATTACTATCGCAATTTGGCTAAGAGTGCTGGGAAAGACTTTCGTGATGGTGCTGTTGTGCCATTCGAGTGAAGTGGTGGATGTTTTGTGTTAGTTGCTTTTGGCTATTTGGGTTCCTGCCTATTCACTACCTTTCCGGTTTGTAAGGAGATGCTCTCTGCAGCAATCTTTTACTTTATCTCTGAAGGATCCTTGCAAACCAGAAATTAGATTCCTACTGCAGCAATGGTTACCTTATCTCTGGAGGATCCTTGCAAACCGGAAACATAGTGTGCCTATTGAAGGCTGTGCTCCGAGAAATTGACTGGTACTATGCAATGTCACTGTGCCCCCGACTTGAATCAGTCCCTATACTCAAGTGCCATGGCTTGCTGCACCATGTGGGTAGAGAAGTTGGATTGATTCCCTGTCGTTGCTTCGGCAGTGGCTGTGGCATGTCCCGTGTCGTTTGTGCGAGGTCGAGCTAAGTTGTCAGGGGATGGTTTGCTGGTACATGAGCAATTCTATGGAGTTTTGCCTGTAACTTTACATAATGGTACTGTCTGCAGGTCCTCATCTCTGTGCAGGTCCTCTGTGTTCTAGAAGATACCGCCAGAAAGCTAAGCGTGTATCGAACATGCGTGCCAATACGTACATGCTTTTTGGCAAACTTCCTGAGCCTGTATCGAACATGCATACCAATACATACATGTTTTTGGCAAACTTCCTGAGCCTGTATCGAACATGCATACCAATACATACATGTTTTTGGCAAACTTCCTGAGCTGTACATTACATACTTCCATTCCACTGTAACATTACACACTCACATGATGTACTTCCATCGTCGGGGGCCAACAGGTCCCAAGACAATCCAGCACAGTTAGATACTTCATTGAGCGGTGAAAACTCCATAGCAGGCTTGTAGACTATACAAACCGGAAAGGTAGTGAATAGGTATTCTTGAACAGGCTAACTCCATAGCAGGCTTCTACATAACAGCAGTGGACGGCAGCAAATGATACTTCGCATCGACTGGGGCAGCATGTGTTTGACACTGGCGTAGTAGTGGTACACATACATGTGGTATCCGTGTATTTGAGGTACAAAGTAGAAACCGAAAGGTCATTCTAGGTATCGAACCAGCGATCACTCGGCCCGAGGGCGTAAATCTCAAGAACTCACACTAAATCAACAATCACAGGCACATCCATGCCCTCCAACAAGCGTTGCACAATGCCGCGGGTCAACAAACCTACAAACCGCTTGAACAATCTAGCATTAGCATGAATCAAACTAACAGATGGTTCCCTCTTAATCCGCAACGGGTATGTGTGGTATCCGTGTCATCTGGGTGTAGACACACAGACAGATCTACAGTGTATTCGTCATATGCTACAGACAGACAGACAGACAGGCAGACTGAATGTTGTTTCAAAGTAGTTTTACCTACCGTAAAGGTCGTGAATACGAACTCTTCAAACTATCACAAAACTAACATTGCCGAAGAGCTATCGAATCCTGCTGTCCTTCAACTTTGAATTGGTTCAACTGGTGTTGTTGATCGTGGGCTGTGGTTGCGTATCAGTAGACAATACCTAAGTAGTGTCCTGGCTCGTGGTCGTGGCATTGTGTTTCACCATTACTATCGCAGAGTCCTGGGAAAGACTTTCGTCATGGTGCTGTTGTGATATTCGAGTGAACTGGTGGATATCTTGCGTTAGTTGCTTTTTGGCTCTTTGGGTTGATGCCTACTCACTACCTTTCCGGTTTGTAACAGTTACCAAGCCTCTCCTGTGCACTCCCGGCTTTGAGTTGCAGTTCTGACTGCTAAACACAACCATAATCTTCCACAAGCAACAGTCATGTAGAAATGGTGAGACTTGGTCACCTTTACAAGCTTGGCCCTGTGCCGGCTGGCATACTTTGGTTGATCATGGGCAGCCAGGCACGCACCTTCCATTGGTCTCGAACAGATATATGCTGATGTAAAAGAGACTGCCCTTGGACTGGGCTTCCATGCAGGGGCCCAAGGACCTCCAAGCTGATGACGAATGCGAGCAGAGACGACAGTCTGTTCCCCGTGCCCAGCCGCCCACATCGCATCCTGTACATGCACAACAATACTTATAGCAAGCCATAACAATACGAAATAATCATCTATCAAGAGTCTATGTGGTCTGCACAGGGACGCTTAGAGCGTTCATGAACTGCTCCTGTTTCAAATTGGACGTTGTCGAACAAGCGAGGTCAGGTCTGATGGTGATGGGTATCTCCATATATATGCACCATTCCACAATTGGTTATGGCTGATGTCTTCAGACTAGTATGCAGCGTGTTCCCCGCAGCAACCTCCACTTGAGCAGAGCTCTGACTGACAAGATGCCAACACCGTAGCCGATAAATGGCGCCTTCGTACTGAGCTTGTATAGCTGTACGCTCGTTACAAGCAGCGCGCAGCAGGTAGAACATGAAGTTGTGCGAAAGCGCAGACAATGCAAGAAATACGTACGACCGCAACTGGCGTGCTCCGCTTCTGGCCATCAGGCTGCCCCATTACTGTTGCCAGTACAGCAGGCGCCGCTTCACTGCTACAAGAATACATACATTTGCACATATGGCCGAAAGCACTCCCCTTTGTGGAGTATTTCAGTTCATTGTGCAGATATACCTGTCCACTCAAGGTTCCATCGCGTGATGCAACACGGTAGGAAACACAATTGTCAGCTTGTTACAAGGTGTATATCTAGTTCACGCAGACGAAGCTGCACGTAACTGGTAGTTGCAACTCTCGTCCACTGGTCCATGAAGGTTCATGCGCAGTTCATCCTCCGCGAATGACCCACAACAGTTACGTCTAGAGAACGGCAGCATTGCAGGACGTGGAAGGCATTCATTAAAATATATACGCAAGGCTTCGACCGCAAGGGTTGGACTCATTGGTGATGATCATAGCCGTGCACGGATGCAGCAATATTCTGGTGTGACACACCATCAAGCTCGACACGGCCCCGCGCCCCAGCATTACATGAAAATGCCTCTTGCAAAGGAGGAAGCGAAATTATCATAGTCAGGCGTTCTTTAATGTGGACTTGCAAGTGCTGTGAGGGTCACACGAAAGCATGAAGGAATATGAATGGCTGGAAGAACATAACAGCACCGCTATCGTACCTTCGGATGAGACTAACTGTGTCCGACATACTAGTTTACGGTTAGCTTACTACGACACGCGCCAATCAGTGCTTCCTCGGCACACTGCTGGTATCATGCTGCTCTTTGGTGGTCTCAAACAGTGCAAAAATCTCTGCCTCTATAAAATTAACCAAAGGTATTCACAAACACGGAAATACGGGATCTAAAAGCAGGCAGTGGTGCGCGTTAGGTACTCGAGGTATCCTTGTGATGGGCGACAGCCTCAAACGGACACCTCACGTCACGGAGGCATGCTAACAAATGGCGCAAGCGCGTCTAAAATTCAGAGAGCGACGCTTCATGATTGCTTGGCATGCGTGGAACGATGGTTTGAGCTCACCTGGGCAACCCAGTCGTCCACTGGCTGGCCGTGGTCTTGTCTATCGATCAAGGTGGCGAGGATATCACTCCATCGCGAATGCACCAAATATCTGGAGATATACTAGAGCCAACCTATCGGGACAGCTGAGGAGCAGCTGTGCTAGGCAGTTCAGACATAGCTAGGTCGTCTCTCGTGACTGTGATTGCAATTCAATTGGTTGTCTACTCAAAGAACGAACAAAAAAGGAACTATTCCCGCACGAGATTACAGTTTTTGAGCTTCTAACGTTGAGGATTTCGTTCAGGATACATCGCGATGACGAAACTTTAGTATTTGCTCATTCTTGACCATACCATGTGCGGACATCATCGCCAGCATGCTTCGGTTCGAATGCCTCGAAACCAAGAATGCATGCGCGCGGCTGCGGATGAATTGCGACACTACTGTCAATTCAAACTTGTCCGTTAATGACTTGTCCGTTGATGCATCAGCTGTCGCCGTTACATACTATACTGAAGCTTGAACAAGTGACGTTATTACCGGCTTCGTAGCATCAGTCAGGATGGGACTCACCGTGTGAGTATGACGTGATTCCTGAGAATCAACACATTCACATCCAATCTTCGCGGCCGGTGAGCAGCTGCCGACTGGCCATGGCACCGAAGCCCACACAGCGGCACCTCCAGCTATGTGCGGGCATCGACGTCTTCCGCTCGGCATTCGCGACTGCTGCTGTTCACCCGGCCGCGACGAATGTGTTCAGCGGGAGCTCCCCCTCCCCCACACCTCAATCCCCTTCCTGCCTTTCTCTCTTTGCTCTCTCGTCTTCACCCCTGTTTGTAGCTGTGCATCGCCATTCGGCGTTCGCTGGGACGACGCAGATGACTTGCTCGGTGTCTCGGTGGATCCACCTCGAGCTTGCTCGGTGGAGCATTCCTAGACTCCGTCACAACCAGCTCCCGCCTTTCCCTCTTCCGATGGGGTGTTTGTGGACTCGTCACAATTCAGGCTGGGCGCTACTGGCTTTGCTCCTGGCGCCCCCCCTGCTGCGGTGCGACGATCCACAGAAATGATGCTAGTCAAGCCGTGTCTTGCAACCGCATACCCTGTAGCTACAAGCACTACAGACATGATCTTGTCACTGCTTCGATCCGCAATGCAACCCTGCGGGCCGGCATTTCCAGTACCCGAGAGCCCCTCTACCACGAACTCGGACCTTCTCGTGGGAATGGCGCTGGACAAGCACGTGGTGACATCTATGCCATAGTCACTCATGGTCTGGGTCCCACCGCCATTGACACAGTGGTCACCCACCAAGCGTGTGACACAGCCCTAAGCATTGGGTCAGCTGCACATGCTGGAGCCGCGGCGGCGGCCGCCAGGCGCCGCAAGTGCCGGAGCAATACACATTCCAACGTCTCACCTTCTACGCTTTCGCCATTGAAACCTACGGTTTCGTGGACAAGAAGGATATGGACTACATGCGGTGCCTGGCCACTGCTGCCTCTGCCACTGGCCAGGTCAAATATGGCTCTTTCCTCGCCAGTGTGCATAGAGAGATCAGTGTTGCCCTGTGTCGCGGTAATCATGCCCTTTTCCGTGCGGGGGTGCAGCTATACTCTCGTGCTGCTGGCAGGGCCCCAGTGGAGAGTTTACTGCACCCCACGGATGAGGTTGAATAGTTTGTTTGGTTACCCCTGTGTGCCTAGGTAGTGTTTAGTGTTGCCTTGTGATCCATGGCCTATGCTAGTTACCTTCCCCGTTACCTCCTTTGGTTCAATTTGCTAGCTTCAGTTCCAGCGCCCTTGTCGATGTAATCACTTGCTCGGTTGGTGCCCCGCTGCCCAGCGCGCTGGTGGACATACACGTACACGTGCGTACGTGCAGTGCGTGCTCTCCTTTCGGCGCTCTATGTGAATGGTTTTGACCCTGTCTGAGTCCGTAAACATTGTGTTTCTTGGGTCCTTAATCCATCCGTGTTCCTGCAGGAGTGTGACACTGGTGGCTGTGTTGGTAAACGTAAAGAAACTAGTGAACGGAAAACATCGCAGCTGCGCTGTTTTCCGTCATTGCAGCTTACATCATTCTGGTTGCTGCTGCTGTCGCTGACGAAGCGGTCCTTGTTGGTAACCCTGGGTTTCCGCGTAACATTGTTATGCTTTCTCTGAAGCCTTCGTTCCTGGCTCCGTGTAGCCCGGAGGTGTCTTGCCATGTACCATCCCATCGGGGATACCGAAGCTCTTCATGGGTATGGAATGCTTCCCAACTAGCATTTCTCCTTTCTGTACAGGGCAGTCTGTGAAGATCCTGGCAGTACCTCTCCCCCCCAACCGTGGGCGGGAGGGAACGTTATCCCTTCTCAAGGCCCAGGCCATTCCCAGGTACGGTGTCGGCCTGGGCATCCCTGGTCGGGAGTGGACAGGATTTGGCTCGCGTTTCCGCAGTTGAACATGTCAGAGAGCCTCTGCAATATCACTGGTACCCATCCCTGCCCGCACATTGCAGCGCACACTGGATCCGCAAGTGATGACACAGAATTCAGGAAAACACAAAGAGGGTTTCGACACATTGCCGCACGTTGGCACGTAGAGATTTTTCTGTTTGTCTGCCATGCGTTGGTGATAGAATCCCAGAAGAATTTCCGACATTCATGGAAAGAGTGGCATATTAGCAGAGTAAGCTTGGACTCTGTCTCTACCTAAACAACTTTTTCTTTGTGAAGGATGCACCTTCACGGTGGATGCAACTGTTCATTTCACCCCCTTTTACTCTGTGTAGGGCAGTGACATTCTGAGTGTTTTGTTCCATGCGTCTAGCCAATTGTGGTTTTTATACAGTGCCAGACGTTCCGGTTTGAAAGGCCGTCTGCACCGTTGGTGTGGTGGCAATACAAGCTTTCCACCTTGCATCCGCTGTCAGCAGCCTGAAAATCCGCAGGATTGCAGCATTGATCACTCAGTGATCTGAACCTCCACAGTATATAAAACGATGCATACATGGAAGATTGTGCATGAGTCATGTTCATTTGCATGCGAGTTTTCCAACACAGGTTGGAAAACTCGCATATGTTACTTGAGAGCACGGTGCAGAAATCCATACCATCGATTACAAGTACGAGAAAGGACGCAAATTTGCCATACAAATTAAGCCATGCACATCTACAAAGACATGTCAAGCCCTACAGAAACAAGTGTGAAGACTAATGCCACCCTTGCAAGCAATTGCTAGCCTTTACGGACTCCATCTTCGTCAAGGAGGAACTCTAGCCACACCCAAAATAGTTCCACTCCACTACACATTAGAACCATAACAGTTCTGCACCGTACTACCCGAAACGATAGCGATGTAAATCATAACGAACGTAGCGGGCACGACAGCATGGGTCAGACACAAACTGGTCAGAAGCCAAGATATCAACTTCTGCAGAACAAAACTATCTCTGCAGGCAGTACCAAACCCAGCGCAGCAGACATGGACCCACATCTGCACGTAACACTCAACCCATGCAAATGCGATGTATATGTCTCCAGTATTCCCAACATTACGATTTACAGGTCAGGTAGGACATGTAACTGACATGGCCGCGACATTGTGACTGGAGAGAAGGGATCAGTGGAGCTGACCGCCTCTCTGTATACAAGGCACGTATCCCGAGCGTAGAAGCAGTGAAGATTACGCGTCCCCTCTTCTCTGCATCTGCAGCACTAGTAAAAACATTCAGTGTTGAGATTTCTGAACCTGGCCCGATGTCAAGATGACGTTCATACAGGTCCCTGTCATATTTTGAATCCCCAAGACTTTAACTCTTCGCGAATCCTCCAGAGCTGAGTGGAGTCTGGGTCAGAGCAGGTCTGTAGAAGCTTGAAACATTCTTGCGAGGTAATGAACATTCGGCCCGCGTACTGCAGCCACAGATGCCTGATGCTTGGGTTTCCTCGAAGCAGACTGCAAACACCATCCAGATGGGCGCAGTCGTACCCCCCTTCACTACGCCTGTTCAGTCCCAGGTCTAACGATTGCAGACGCCTGAGATTGTGAAGCGAGGACAGGAAGACTGCGCATCTCTCTATGGGCTCCTGAATGCCGCGAATATGCAGACATGTGAGCTTCGCAAGGTGACTAATTGTTTCTGCAAGGGCATCAATGCTTGTTATTTCGAGACCAAGGAAGGCTTCGTGCAAGTTCAGGCTCTCCAAGTCAGTTAGATGCCTCAAACTGGGGCATAAGGATTCAAACGCGGCCTTCTGAAACCGGCAGGTTATTTGAAGCTCTGTGAGTGGTGGTCCATGAACCACTTTGCTGGAGAACTCCGCGGTTCCGGCCTGGGCGAATGAGAATCTTGGATTGTATCTGTGGCTATTGCCGGCATAAATGCGCAGCTTTCGTAATTATTTCAGTCTGCAGGCTGAAAGTAGCAGTGAGTCCATTTCGAACGCCGAACCTCCGTCGGTAAACTTAGCCATGTCCACATCTAAACAGGTCAGCGAGGAAAGGGTTGACAATGCAAGCATCCAGTTGCCATCAGCTTCACCAACTTGTCCAATCACCTCGATCTTCAGACTTTGCAAAGACGTTAGCTGCCGAGCATAGTTCTCGATACATGGTCCTGAAGACTGTCCCACTGTTGCGACGGAAAGATGTAACGTTTGAAGTCCAGCATGCGCAGGGACAAGGTTCATAAGAGTTTCATCAAGGCTGGGAAGTTCGTTGTGCGAGCTGTATGTGGACAAGAGCATGCTTGCTGGGATATTGATCCTCGTTAAGCCTTGGCCAAAGTCGAAAGCATCGAATGAGTTCATTCCTCCCTCTGGAATTCCAGATTTATGCATGATTGACTTGACTCTACGATCCGATGCCACGATATCCAAACTAGACAGGCCACGAAGGCTCCGCACGATTCCCGCTAATTGTTGAACTATGTCTTCAGCATGAAGCATCGGTCTGCTTGACTCCACATCCATGAAGATGCATACATCCTTCAGAACGGGCTGGCTCTTGAGGATATTGCTCCACACATCAAGAGAGTGTGCGTTTACTAAAGGTCGTACCTTCAGCACCTGGAGCAAAGAAACGCCGTCTTTGATATCCTTTCAGTGGAGTACATGCAGCTGACATGGGCCTGAGAACAGGGTGGCACCTTCAAAGTATGTCAGATGACAAGGCTGATCCAGCCGTGACCCAGGTTTAGGAACACATATATATTCGGACACTCTTTGACGGTAACTCCAGTCGCAACACTTTCGATTCCACTCATAGCTGATATTTCAGGGCATGAGCCATTCTATAGCTATGGAGTTATGCCTGGAACTTGACACATATTTCAGGGCACCCAGGCTTGCGCAGCCAGGCTCCTTCATTAACCCTGTAAAACCTCGATCAGCCACCCTTGGCAACTTCACGTGCGTTTGACGTCTTGCTTTTATATGTACGTTCTCTGTGGGTGCCAGACTCTATCTGCACCAGAGGCACAGGCAATTGTCATCTGATGACATATAGACATGGCTGATATGCCGAAGGCATGCCCCAACTTGCGGTAGGTCTTGCACGACACTGCCCCTGACGTAGTCCATTCATACCTGAATACTGGTACAGCTTCCGTCCATCAGTGATGCTGCCACAGAAAGCTGGCACATAGTGCGCATCTTGCAGCTTTCTAGATCCAGTTCAACAAGATTGCTTGCCCGAGTGAGCACTGGAGTCAATAAGCGCTCGAGTGCCGTACGCTCGTGAATGCTCAGATCCAGAGGATCAACTTTGCATTGCACAGCAAATCTGCGCAATTTGGCCAACTGCAGTGTCTCTGGCAACTTGTCGTCTGCCGATGGAGGGGAGATGCTGCTTGATAAATACTGCTTGCCGTTCCTATCCCCCAGGCACAGTGAAACGTCTTCCAACGCTGGCAATGATCTCAGGAGATCCAGTAACTCTTCAGTGTGAGCCACAGCGGTGGAGATATCAAGGAGTGTAAGTCCAGGGCAGAGACCAATATTTCTCAGAATGTGTGTCGGGAGGCTGCAAACGGCATTAATATCAGCGCGAAACAGTCACTGAGCGATGGAAGTGTGTTTCATGCCCTGGAACGCCACTGTCGTGTGCGCCGCAGCTGAGGAGAGATGCAGTTTAAGGACTCCAATGACAGAAACCAAAAGGCGGCTAGATCGCCCGTAGGCAGGTTGTTATCACTAGTACTGACGCCTGGATTAATCACGCGTACAGAGCTATCGTGCTTTGCATCTTTGTTTAGTCGCCCCACGACACGTGACCTGGCATTGCAACTAAACCAAGTGAGACGTGACAGGACATCGATGACCTCGTACGACATCATCCTGTGAAAAACAAAATCTGAATCAGAATGAAATGTGCTTCTGAAAGCATCCAAACCCCCCCCACCCCCCCCCCCCCAATCCCATATTAGCGTGGCGGGGCATGGATGCTGCCATACGCCTGCATCCCAGTTTCGATACCTCCTCACGTGTCGTGGGGTGGCTAAACAAATTTGCAAAGCACGATACTGAGCACGTGTTACATGAAACCACGTTGAAGCTGATGCAAGGTTGCGTTAAAATGGCTCATGGCAGGCATCCGACGGTTGATAACCTTGGCATCTGCCGCTCCAAACGTCGCCATTGTTGGTGCCGGCTTTACTTATGCCGGAAGAATGTTGCAAAGATCAGTGATTCGATGAACTATCGCATCTACCCTTTGTCACGAATGTGCTGTACATATAGACGCTGCCAAGTATAGTCTTGACATGAGGAAATGAACGAATCAGCCGAAGGCATACCTGCTAAGAACTGAGCGTTTGGGTCTCCGCGATAGCCCACAGGGAGAGAGTTTCAGGCTTTGCAACCTGGGGCACTTGCCCAGGGCAACGGCAAGCAAGCGTACCTGCAGAATCAAAATCCTGACATAACATCTTGAAAAAAAGTCATGCTGGTGAAAAAGCTACACGAGTTGATGTTTGATTACATACGGCAACAAGGCGCGCTGCGCGACACTCAGCCTCTTCGTGTGCACAGAAAAGCGTCCGCTCTTCTTTGCACGATTGTGCTTGCTGTGCGTTTGCAAAGCATATATGCTGTCGACGTGCTCGTGATATCGTGCACCGCCACCAGCTCCGATATGCCAACCTATGTAGCCTGTAAAGACTGCGAAGCAGTTCATGTACTGCCCATCTTGCTTTGTACCGAACTGTACGCGTGCAACTGCGACCTGACTGTCAGAGAAGTAGACAGACACGAACATAGCGTTACTCCACAATACAAAAACGTGACATAGATCTTGCACGTATGTAGGATGATAGTAGTTCTTCTCCGGACGCTCGCGCGAATGTCGCACTATGCTATGAAGTGAAAGATTTCAGGCCCAGAAATCATCACAAGAAGTGGAGTATCTCGCTGACAAGATATGTACAGGACACAAAGTGCACGGCTTCGAAATGAAGGCCAGTCCTATACCGAGAGAATTCCAGTGCTGGTGATGCAACGTATGAAAGGTGCAGTAAGGGTGCTGGAAATCAACAGGTCTTGAAATCATTCAGAAGGGCCAAGTACCACTGAGAGCAGCGATGCAAAAATTCACATACATGTGGAGACAAGCGAAAGAGCGCCAATAAAGTCCAGCTCAATGACAGTGAGTTGCATAGCAGCTTGCTTCCAAGGAAACTCTACTGTACCAGGAATTACACCATTCTTTAGGGGATCATGATTGTCTCAGCGTATACCTGTATCACAAGGTCAATGAATGATAATGTGGGGAAAGTGTAAAATCCTTTCGTACCTGGTGTGCAACATCGTCATCGCTAGGTTCCGATTCATTATTCAGGGATAAGCTCAAGCCTGTCAACCTCGTGTTTATAACAAGACGCAAGAGCAGTTGGGCCAGGGTCGTCGAGTCACAACTCGGACTACGAATAGTTACATCCTCTGGATGAGATTTGGACACAACGTCACTAACGGCAGCTAAGAAAGGAGCGTGTGAATATGTTTGCAGTAGTGGTACTGAGCTCAAGGACACCTCAGCAGATGGGCAAGTATGGGTTCCGGGCTTTCGTTGATCAGCAACGCTGGACTGAAGTGCTCTTAGGGAAGCCGTGATTGATTGTAGAGACAAATGGTGGGCATCAACATCCAGACTTCTTTCTGCATACCACAGCGTCAAAAGTTTGCCTTGCCGTTCCAGGTTGGAAGGTGGTCGTAACATATCTTTTAGATTCACGTGCTCACTCCCGTTCAAGTGATACTGACGATGCGTTCTTTACTCGTGCCCCACCGTTTGCCTGCAAAGTTTGCAGCCCCCTGTTGCCCCGTGTGGCTCGATGCTACCTGTCCCGCTCAGCCCAACCCTTGAATGTGGGAAACCTGACTAAGCTTTGTACACCACCGATCCGTTGGCTGATGTGCTCCAAGTCAGTTCACGTACATCAGAACACTTTAGTTTTGAACACTGGGACGCATATGCGAATTCTATCACCCGTACGCTTATTGAGGGAGGTAGTGGAGAGCTTTCGTACTTGTGAGTATTGAAGGGGTTAATGCATGAACAGCCACGTTGTGGTGTTGCTTTGGCAGGCGGGCAATCAAGTAGCTGAGGTTGCAATCGGCTGCCTTCATGACCTTCTCTGCCAGATGCTGAGGGAGTTCCTCAAGTACCTGCGAGTAAAAAAATGCGAGCCTGAACAGGTGAAAACACATTCTTGGTCCACATCAACAGCAAACCGTGGAGCTGCGGTAGTCCCATGAAACGATGTAACACAGATGTTCATTTTGTGCTCGATATTCAAACATTAGTTGCCCCAACAGATAGAGCGGACATGTGCTTACACATCATACTTGCATTGAAGGACCACTGAGCATTCTATCTCCAGCTTTCCAGAATTTGTGCATGGCGCTGTCTGAAAGAGTTAGTGTTCCTCTGATATACCCACCGTTCAAGGTTGAAGTTGTAGTATCGGGGAATATTCGTTCAGGCAGGCCATAAAACTCAAACGAATGGTAGCTGCTGCACCTAAGCATGCGTGCACAGAAATACGACCTGCGATCTCGGAAGACTGGTCCATTACAATGAACTTGATATGACTCCAGCGACAAGCTTTGTCCTCAGAATTGCGATTTACTTTCTATCCAACCCGGCGCGCACCAATGCATATAAGTATGTGTGCAAAACATGTGCCCGCATCCTACACACTACCTGTCATCTTCAGGCACCTAATATCTATAGTTTAAGGTTCTGCGATTGACGGTGGTGCCTGTGACGCGGAAAAAAAATCAAGCGATGCATATGAGGCACAGTCACGATATGGATGGGACCTGAAGGCCTGAGACATCTCGACCCGACACGACCGCGTGTCGATGATCTGATGAAGACTTAGGTCATCTTCGTCAATAGCTTCATTTTTCCGGCTCGGAGATCGCGAAATGCCCGCCACTCAAGAATGTTGGGTTCAGGCAGGGTTATTGATACAGATTATTTACACGGAAACACTCGTGCGGGGGTCAGGGGGAGACATTTTTGCAGTTCACGGCCGTCAAGTGGCTGCAGAATTCGAGCTATCTTTGTGAGAACGCAATACTGTGATTTTGAAATGTGGTGAGTGTGCTTGATATTCTCATGTCAGGCAATGTACCTGATACTTCATGCATCCTTCAACAGGCTCCCCCCCCAAGGCATTTTCATGATTGCTTTCGACAGGCCTGTTGATAATATCTTTAGGGATGTCATCGGGAAACAGGCTTTCAGCAAGCATTCTGACTAGTGCATCCAGCGCAATTTCGTCAGCGAAGAAGTCTGCGACCTGCAACCATAACTATTTAGTTGGACATACCATGCAAGATTTAAAGTACACCTTATGTTCGCAAAGCCATAGTTCTAAATGAACGGCCAGGATGGTCAAGAGGCAGCCATGTCCAACTAACACGGAGTTGTAAACATCAAAGTGATTTCCACAAAGGAAGTTCGTCTCGACGTAGAACTGGTCTACACAGGACAACATTTGGCCACATAACCTACAAGATGTTCGTACTTGAATTAGGTGTTTTGTGGCTTGAGTTCCCGTTTTGAGCTGGTACGTGGAACCGTGCTTGCTTTCGTCCACGAACCGAAGCCACGACTGCAAGAAACCATCCGGGATACCGACAAAGAACTCATTCATCCCATCTGCAGCTGTCATTGCAGACTCCAATACCTTGCTCCTTGTAATAATTTCAAGAGGGGCTCGTATGATCTGTCCATCTGCGAGATGGAAAGTTACAACATCGTCACAGACGATACAGTAAACGCGAGACTCCGATTGCATTTCAGCACCCTGCTGTAAATGGAACTGCTGTCACGAAAGGCATGTACCCGTTCGTGTGCTTCCCTGATAGTGCCAATTCCTTACAAATTGGAAAAGCCCTGCGAGACTGAATATGCCTGCAGCGAGCAGAGCAGATGTTTGCATTCAAGGTAGCGCACAAACAAAGAAACGTCTCCAGGTTGCATCATATATATATATATATATATATATATATATATATATATATATATATATATATATGTAGTTATGTAGGTTTTCGAGTTCTCCGTCGCGAGATGCTGCATGATGATGCCTATATCGATTCGGCGAAAGGCGTGCGGTCATTCGCAGCAGTGAACGAGAGATGTCAAGATCCCTCTTCTTTGCCAGTCACTTGTTTGCAAGCATCCTTCAAGTCCATCCACTTGATCAAGGATACTATGTGACGTTTGCACACGTTTGCAATAATGTTTGGAAGCCAGCAAGGATGCTGGAAGGAGAATATTTCAAAGCTTTGAATCCAAGTAGTGTAATCCGTATACAAACGCAAAGACGGACTGCCAGTCTTACTTCTGTATTTGCATTAGGGAGTGGTGCACACGGGAATGGGTAAGACATGGGCAGGAAGAAAGTCTTTATCAATTTACTGAAAATTCTTTTGATACATTTATTTAGCGGTGCGTCTCTAGAAAACGAATGAGAGACAAAGCGGGTAAAAGGGCTTCTAGAAAACAATGTTTATACCTGCTTGCATAACCAATCGAATACACACTGCCGGGATTTTGTGTTCAGAAGCAACGTGCATAGAGACCAAATAATCGACTTGAATATACTGCATCTCTTCTGTATTATTGCAAAGTCAATAAAGTAAGGTTTGATGGTACGTGCTAGTTAGTAGCATCAATGTGGAGACCCGTGCACATTCCCACAGTGCAACTATACATCTTGTTTTGCAAATGTGTTTAGCAACCGCACAACACATTAGCAGGCTCAAGAACAACTATGAGATAATTGCTGCAATTGCAAGCACAAGCTGTGATAGTTCGTTCCTGATTCGCGACGAAGGCAGTGCGCGGCATTCGTGCAGGATGCACTGGAAGACACTGCACTGCATTCAAACATGCACCTAAGAGCATGTTATTCGTGTCGTTGGCATCAGCTTTCGGGATCCCGGGAACCTACAATTTCCGAGAGTATCCAGGTCATCCTTGACAAAACATCAGAGCATCTGTGCAGGCACGAGTAGCAAGAAGCGCGGTACTTACCAGCTTAGGCCGTCGTATCGTATGATTCATAGGTGCCCATGAAACAGTAACAGGTGACACATGGCATCCACGTACGAGCAGGTGGCGTTTCGCCTCACTGATGCAACTGAGTTTCAAAACTATGCTAACTGATACTGCAGTGCATGCATGTGAATGTTTGACAAGGTGAACCAATGCACGATCCAGCTCAGCAGGGGCGGCGTCGAACGTTTTCGCGTGTTCAGACAAATGTAGTGTTTTGTCCAGAGTACTTTGATTGCCTTTGACTGTCTCGATTGTGCGTACCTTTCCCATCCGTAGTGTACGTCGGGAAACTTTTGCATCGTGCACCCTTTCCCATCAGATGCAGTGTAAGCACGAAGCAACATGTTCCACCGTTCTACACCGACTTCACGCAAAGTGCTGCGGTTTTAACACAAGATGTACTCAATAGAAAAGAAACAATGGTGATTGTTGCATAATAGTTTTCTGGGCTGCGTCCTAGACTGGCGTAGAATAAATGCAGTCAGTGCACAATCGGATACTGAGGGCGAGTAACTCGAAGGGGAGGAACTCGTATAGAAGCGCTGGAAATGATCATGCTATGGTTTCAGTTGATGAAAGGGTGGCTGTTTTTCAGAAGGAAGGATGCACGTACATTCTCGAGCCAGATGGTGCAACACATTTGCCATTCGCAGATCGCAGCCCCACGCTATCAGGAATTCCAGAAGCGCAGGGACATACACTTTTGCCATTTTCACGCACAGCGCTGATGCTGTGGCAAGAGGCGGTACCATGTGCAGCAGTACGGGTCGTCCGTTCAATTCCTTCCATTCGCCATCCCATATGGAGCCTGTATCGTCTACAGGACCTCTGCACTGTTGTTCAGGTGCGTTTTCTGGCAGTTTCAAGTTCTGATGGACGAAGCCTACTTGAACACAGCTGAGCAGTACATCCCTTCTAATTCACATCCGGACAGCTCCTAACAACCTTGCACGTGCATGGGTGCATTTGGAAACGTGAGCCACTGACACGTAACCAAACCCATCTTTTTTTCCGCACCTGGCTTGCTTGTTTCGCCATTCAGGCGTGCAACGTTGCATATTTGAAGTGTCCATGCTACGTCCTCGATAGAGATACTGAAGGGGGCGTTGGCCCTACTTGGTTGCTGTTGAGAGGCTTGCCTTGCCTCCACCTTCTACTGGGACTATAGGTATCTGATGTAGTTGAATGGACCAGCGTGGTCTGCATCTCAAGTCTTGGATTTTATGCTTGCCAAGTACCCCATTGGTGAATTCTGGTATTCACAAGCGAGGGTGATCCTAGGTTGCAGAGGGCCACCTGTACAAGCGGGAGCACACTGAGTCACCGTTCTAGTGTCCATAGATTTTGGAGCTAGAGTTTGGCCAGTCCATGTATACTCGCACACATTAAGATTGCGCCCATTCGGTGGTCAACAGTCAGGGTCTCATAGATTTCGACATCCCATTTCAGATCTGTTCACAGCTTTGTTCCTGCCTTTGCACGCTTAATAGATGTTGAGAACGGTAGTTTCGTCACTGAATCTCTGCTATCAAGCCACTTGAAGAAAATCGGGACCAGTACAGCATACAGTACAGTGCAGCCACGGTAACTCGTACCACGTTCACTCGTACTCGCACGAGAGCTGGCTGCACAAACAGCACGATCAAGCCAAAGTGCGATGCGTTGGCTCGTACTGCTTCTAACCCGACCGATGTTTTGGTGCACATAGAGGTACGAGTTCACTCAACTCTACTATAACTGTTTTTAGGCCCGCCTCTGTTGCAGGTAGCTGAGTTCTTGCGGGACGAAGGCGTACAAGCATGGGCTACAGATTGCCTTGCAGCATTGCTTCGGAAAGAAATTGATCCTATATGGCATGACACTGGAAGTGAGAAACGCATCAACGCAGACATGCAACCTTCTGTTATGTCCGTCTGCATGGTACGCGCCCATTTATCCACATGTTTGCCATTCACAGCCTTACTCGGCAGCTTTAACAGCACGTTCCAGGCAACTTTCACTATCTTGAACTTGATAGCCTGTTGAGTTCGATTTTCAGCTTCAGCGCATTTCAGCATGACCATCGCTTGAAGTGCACATCTTATAAGATGTGTAATTAGGAGCATAAATGTTGCGATATCGAGAGAGAGTGCCACCAGAGACCGGGTGGTTCTAATATACAATCCGAGGATACTTATATATAACCCCTAGGGGATATGTTTACAAAACCCGGGGCAAGAAGGATGAAAAACAGAGAGGGGAGGCAGGATTACAACCCCACAACCTGTCATCTGTACAACCTGGCTGTTCAACTCTAAGGAACACAAGGGGGGCAAGAGGATGACAAACCCACAACCCCCCTTGTGTGGGGATCAGGAGTTGCCATAAGAGGTGGGGGTTGCGTGTTGTAAATTGTGATTTGGGTTGTAGAAGTGTCCATGTGCTGTCTGGTGCCACTGACTGGATATCGACTTATGTTGCGAGACAAATGCCAAGATCTCACTGACAACATGCCAATGCGGTCTCAGCAGAACCGCAACTGCAGTTGCAACTGCCTGTTCACCGCGTACACCGGTACCCTGGAACCCAGGAAGCTTGACCCTCCTTTCATAGTTACTTGGTTTTCGAAATTGCGAATGAACGTTGTAGTTCTTTCGATACGAGCAATGTGATGTTGTCATATGTTTTCTTGTCGCAGAGTCCGTCACTCATGACAACGAAGACCCTGTATATCCCCCATATTCAACCTCGGCGTGTGATCCGGGCACTTCATCAGTACACCACATCTTCCAGCATGCAGACACGAAGGACGGTACATAGGCAATAAAACATGGAGATGGATGTAACTAACACAAAACAACTACCATAACACTCTAAATGTCCCCTTGTTCAAGACATTTTTCAAGTGTTCAAACATGTTAGGTGCAACGCCAACCTAGCGCTCACAGATGCCGGGTAGGGCTGTGAAATTAAAGTCTGGGGAACGGAATTACATGTAATTTACAGCCCTTTAATAAGGGGACAATTAATGTTAAGGCAAAATCGCGAGACCATCTTTACTTAAACCCATTTATTTACATTCTCACCCCCGAATTCAAGGCTAATTACACAATTAAATTAACTGTTTGCTGACTGCCAGTTTGCGCCGCTACGCGTCCTATTTGATTCTTTTAGGACTTGTTTACATACAACAGGCATGCCTAATGATTTTCAATCTAGTCTGTGTCTGAAAATAGATTCAAAGCCGCAGATGAGTCCGCCACACCCTCACCCTCATCATCACTCTCCTCCATCTCATCCAGGCACTGCACATCATCCTTCTCAACTCTACTGTGCTGCTCTACCTCCTCTATCTCTAACAGATCATCTAAATGCTTTCTGCTCCCCATTGATGTGCTTTATCGCGGACTCTTAGAGACTCGAACAGTGAACTGTCACCCAACATTTCTCTGTTCATCTTTACGGACAAAAGCTGCATCAACAGTCTACTAGGCATGCTACGGCGGTGGTCTGTCAGGCTAGTCTGGCAGCTGACCATAACCTCTCAACCCCTAGAGCAGTTGCTTTGGCTGTGAGTATGTGAAGGGCTGGAGAACGAAGCGCCACGGACTTGTCACAAGTGAGCTTCCAAAATGCTACTGGACTATCATCATCATCATGCGAATCAAGCTGAGCAGCGGTAACACCTAAGCTCTCACGGTTGTTGTCCGGATGAACATTCAAGTAAGTGAGTAGAGCCTTCGCCAGACCCGTGCCCACCTGCTGCTCTGTCATCAGAAGTCATAGTAACTGCTCACGCAAACATCTACAAACATGTCTGTACCTCAAACACGAGAAAACAAACAAAATAGGGCCCCGGTTTACGCCTGCAACGCTTGGTGCAGACCGTGGGGAGGTTCGTAATTCCAGCTTTAGTTAAAGGCAAACTTGCAGTTAAACGATTAAAGTTACAAATAATTGAGAGCAATGAATAGCGAAAACTCGAATTATGTGTAATTTAAAGAGCTTTAATTCTGTAATTTCACTGCTTTAATTTGCTTTAACTTTAATTTCACAGCCCTAGTCAATGTATGTTTATCTGCAGGCGATTTCAAGACTCCACGACAGTCTTCAGACCCACATTTTGCTGGCCGCTCAGGTCCCATTGAGTGTGTTGGCGTGCATTGTACCTTGCAACATGCTAGCTCTACTGGTACGTCATAGCTTCACACCAAACGGCACATTGGACCTCTCAAAGCAGCTCACTCGATGCTCATGGGCCCAAAGCTCAGCAGCGAGCTCAGCTCCGCCTCCAGCTGCTCTGAAGTCACCTCTAGCATTGTTGGGAGACTGTGTCTGTCAGCTGAAACAGCTGAAATCTCTGTCGATGGAGGACAACGTATTCACATCAACAGATGCCCCGTTACTGGCCAGAATTTTCGGCTCGCATTCGTCATCATTGCAGAGCCTGAGCCTGAAGGTCAGCAGCCAGTCACTGTTTGTTCAGCGAGCTGATCTACCTCTCTGGTCCCCTCTTAGTTCGTGTTCATTTCTAACGAGCCTGGATCTATCCTACAACAGCCTGGCGTCTTGTGCAATGGATTGCCTTGTTCCAGCGCTGTCAAGTCTTCAAAGTCTAGAAGTTCTCAGGTTAAGAGCATGCCAACTGCATGATGGAAAGGCTGAAGCTCTCTGCTGCACCTTGCGATTCCTAACTCATCTCAAAGAGTTGGACCTTGCGTTCAACTGTCTTGGGCATCCATGCTTCATGCAGCTCGCGCATTCTGTCTTTACTCTGACCGAGTTGCAAGAAATAGATGTATCTGAAAATAACCCAGACCTGTCGGGATTAGCATGCTTGCTGGCAGTTACAGCGTGTGCTCCGACTATGGCGTCATTCTCCGCTGAAGGGTGCAAGGTTTTCAGCTGGGTTCCTCAGCCAGCATGGCCGAGTCCTCGCATCACTCGGTGCACAGCTGAGCAGCTGCTACAGGACTGCGTTCGAGCATTACACGCCTCAGACACCCGAGCTGGATATCTGCAAAGTACAGTGCAGGCATGGACTGACGGAGACAACGGTTCCCCGAGAGGAGCACTGTCCCAGGACCATCTTTTTAACTATGCGTCCATTTCTCCCAGACAGAATGCCTACAGTGATGGCAGCACTAGTAGAAGCAGAAGCAGCGCTACGCATAGCTGCACTTCCTCGGGGGACGATCAATCGGGGGATGAGGACGACGAAGGGCGTGCCTTGCCAGCGCCACGCAGTGATCTAAAAGTGGTTCGCTTACGAGCTGCACTTGGAAGGTACCTTGGTCCCTTAATAGAACTGATCAGCTTATCATTGATGGATGTTGCGAAGGTGGAGCGGGGTGGAAAAGTTAACATAGAGCTTGCGAACCGCACTGTGCAGCCTCGAGATGGCCACGCCTTATCGGATTGCATCTGGAAGCCTGTTGACATGTTGCGCAGTGTGGAATATCTTGATCTGGGATCACTTTCGTTTCTCCAGGTTCCAAGCTTTTTACTCGCCTCGTTTTTTGACCGGTTGCCGTCCCTGCTGGATCTTAATCTGCAAGGAGCTGCATTCGACCAGGGAGCGTTGTGGGATGTTTTCCATTCCATGGGCCAGAAGATATCATGTTCAGCGGCTGTGGGGCTTACTTCTCTGAAAATCAGCAGCAATCCTATGACAGCTGGGGAACTAGTGGCAATATGCCGTCTTTCTACCTTGAAGCAACTCCAGCTGAAGAATTGTCAGATCGGTGCAAGGAAGGTGTGAAAATTTTCCAGAATACGATCCAACGTCTTGTCACTCCGAAACAAAAACAAAACATCACAGCACCACCATCACCTCAGGTTCTAGTACTCAAGTGGTATATTCCCTGGCCGGCACCAAAGTCATACCAGTTGTGTACTGATGCAGAACGCACTGGCGGTTGCAAAACTATGGCTGTAACTAACGCTTGATGTGTCCCGTGTGCAGGTGAATGCTTTTGGCAGTCACATAAACCAGCTGACAGGGGTCACGGCACTAGACCTATCTGGGAACAACTTGGAACAAGAAGGAAGGCAAGCACTCCTTGCAGGAGCTGTCAGGTTACGCGTCCTGAGACGCTTGCATGCAGGATCTGCTTTCTGGGGTGACCGGGACAGAGATCTCGAAGCAGGTAGATGCATACTCGGTAACGGTGTGATGTATAGCTTGGACGGGTGCAGCACTCAAAGTGTAGAGTTGGAGCTGTAACTTTGGCTCATGCTTGTCAACTACCTTTCCGGTTTTGTGAGAGGCTATGGAACTGTAATTTGAAGAATGGGATCTCCGTGTCGGGCAGTAAAACATGGGAGGGCTGTAAATAGAGCGTCTGGCCAGGATTGTAATCTGTGAACGCTGTGCTGCCATGCAGAGCCATCAGGACAAAAACTGTGCTTACTTCGGGTCACTGGTGACGTCTTGTGACTATCGCAAGTCTGTAACGGATTGTACCGCGCCGTTGGGCACACAGAAAGAACTGCTCTTCAAAGTTCACGCTGCAGGAGAGGTTGTCTGACCCAAATATTATGAGATCTGGTCCAGGAACAACTCTCATAGCATATGGTTCCAGAGATGTTTCAGGAGCAGCTCTGGAATAGCTTTCCAGATGCCGATTTTTGACGAAAATGTATTGCGAATCAACAGGCCCAGTATTGTTCAAAACTTCCCTCAAACAATCAGTTGAGGCTCTTTTCAAATCAGCTGTTCGATGCCTGGGGCCAAGCCACCAAATCGGGTGTGAAAAATTTGGTAGGAAACTTTTCCCGGGTTCAGCGGGGAAAATGCACACTTGTATTCTGCCACCTGCATCGGGAAAAGTATTGAAACTGAAGATCTGTCTCGCTGGGTCCTGAGGACACCCCCTGTATCTACATTTATGTGAAAGGGATCCCTAGTTGGCCGCATGAGACACTGACATACATGAGGGAACAGTTTCCATCCACCTCCGAGAGTGATGTCACAGTCACAGCTGAAGCAATGCTTGAGCATATGGAGCTGCTGCAGCTGTGGTAACCTGGAAACGAGGGGAGCTCAATTCTGTGACACCATCATCACAGTTGCACATGATCGGTATGTGTAGCTATCGCATCTGTTTGAGCCTAGAAACTTCTTTAACGATGAGGCCTGGACTCTTACAATTACACACCTTTCTTAAGTACTAGTTATTTCGTGTTCTGGCTGCTGTGAAAAACAAGGAAGAGCAAATCTGATTGATTGTTAGAACCTCATCACCGTATTGTTGTCCTTGAGACATTGAGTACTGGACAGGATGATTTTCTGCAGTGCTTTCAGCACCCAAGTCACATATTGGATGGCTGGCCAGCTCCAGGTACTGCAGCTGTGATAGTCTGGCAACATGAGGTACCAATGATCTGACACTCGCATCGCCTAGATTATCAGAGCTGCATTCGGGATGCTGCAGATGTGCGAGCTTGGCAAGGTGGTACCCTGTTGAAACATAGCCAGTCTACTGTAGGCACTGGACATCTGAGCTCTGATGTCCAGTGGTTAAGGCTCTACCCTCCTAATTAGCTCAAAAACTAGCAGGAGCCTGATTGAAGCACTCAGTTGTTGTATTCATGTAACAAACATATCATTAGGAAGCCATTGAAAAATGGGTTTTTGTTCACAGTAGACCGGTTATGTTCAACAGGTCCCAGTGCTTTGACACCCTTATCAGCCTTTATAATGCTCGGATGGGTGATCTGTTGCACAGCTGTGATAGGTTCGCAAGTTGGGGTCCTTAAGCTGTAGCAGCAGCATGACTAATGGCAATCATCGAAAGGTCTAGCACATGTCGATGCGACAGGGGGCCAAGGTGGGGTCCCAATGTCTTGATACACTGCTGCCTAACAAAACTGCTGCCATACTATGGAGTTATGCCTGTAACTTGACACACATAAAACTGATGCAAAGGGCGACTTCTTGTGGGGGCCCAATGTTTCAACATGCGATGTTCCTATTCTACTTCTATACTGCTGGAGCTGTGATAGGTTGCCAATGCTGAGCCCCAGTGCTATGGCACCCTCATCGCCTAGTAATTTTTTGTAGAGCTGGAGCCACTGCAGGTGTAGTAAACTGGCAAGATGGGTGCCCAGTTCTCAGAGACACCTGTCGTCTACTTTGTTGACAGACAGGTTATACGGAGTTATACCCGGCTTGAGTCAGTCCTTATACTCAAGTGTCAGGGCTTGATGCACCATGTGGGTAGAGAAGTTCGCTTGATTCCCTGTCGTTGCCTTGGTAGTGGCATGCCCTGTGGCGTTTGTGCTAGGTCGAGCTAACTTGTCATGCATTGATTTGCTGGTACATGAGCCTTTCTATGGAGTTATGCCTGTAATTTGAAACTTGTTTTGGAGAGCTGGAGCTACTGCATGTGTAGCAAACTAGCAGGATGCAGGCCCAGTGGCCGGGGTCACCTGTCGTCTACTGTGTTGACAGACAGGTTCAGACTCTGCAGCTGTGATGAGCTGGCTAGATGAGGGCCCAGTGATAAAACACCACCATGATTCATGCAACATGATTCATAACTCATGATACATGCAACCGCTGTTGATGCACACCTGTTGAAGGCGCGGTTTTGGAACGGGCAAGTTAGACCCATCTTAAAATCTGAATCCTCAAAACACAACTCAAGGTTGCCTTCAGCTGGGATGCTGTAGCAAAAGTGTGAGTGCAGTGGGGAAATAGGTACAGCTGCCCATGTACGGGGTGGAGGAGGCCCTCAGAACAGCTTCAAGCACTTCAATGGGCAGCTGATCTATAACATGACCTGCACACAAAGAACATGCTTTGAAGCTTCGCCACACTTCGCTGCCAGCTGTCGTGTCTACAGCATGCAACGTCAACTTTCCAGCACAGATCATTGGTAGGCAGTGTCAAGTGTGGGCCATTACATCAGTGACAACAGAATCTGGCACCAACTCCAATGATTGCACCTTTAGGTTGGTGACGCAGATCGCAGGTATGCATTGTAAAGCGTGGCCATCAGTACAGAATATGTGATTGTGGACTGTGAGGGAAACTGAGCTAGAATGCATGATCATGCCCAAACAAAACACAGATTTGTGCATGTATATAACATTCGTCATCAGGTGCAGGGTTGTACGTATAGGAGAAAATGAGCAACCTAGCACAGCTGTTCCGAGGGGCTTGCTGTTGGTGTTCAAACATTGGCGGGTTCCTTTCCGCAGGGTCCTGCCCGTGCAGGTCTGTGTTCTTGTGGATCATTGTCTTTGGGAAAACTGCCACTTTCCAGCGTGCTGGCACAGCTGTTTCAGAGCATCTTCATCGCCCAACCCACCTATGATGCTGGGTATACATATGACTGAGAGCAGAGCGGCCTTCCTGCACGATTAATATGGTACCAAAGGTACATTCGACACTCTTATGCTGCCTGCCAACTGCTACACCGCGTTTAATCATTATGCTGGACCGGTGCTGCGATGGTGATCGGGGGAAACAACAAACCAGCTGCCCAAGACTCGTATACGCGCAACCAAGGAGACAAAAACATGCCGTGTGGTCTCTGAGACTGTTTCAGTGCCTCATGTTAGAATGCTGCAGCACCAAATGATGCATTGGACTACTGAACATGAATTTGCGTCTACACAAGATTACACAGCAATATGAATGTACAATGAAGTGAATTAATGTGTCATGTTTCTGTTCTTTAGGGTGTCAGGACAGTTGTGCGTGATAACACTGATACTCGCAACACTCAACGGCTCCCTCAGCAATTCTGGGATGCAACGACGGTAGAACCACCTGATAGCAGTGTACAATCCGACATGGATACTCCAGCTAGCTACAGAGTATCATAGCTGTGCTGTAACCGTACACAAGAGTTCAAGTCAGCTGTAATCAGCACCTGTACCAGTCGACGACTGGAAGAGAGACCCGGTTGCTGCATATGTGATGCAATGTCCCTCACACTCACTATATAATAATTCTCTCTGCCATCAGAACTTATAGATAAGCCAGATCTGGAAGTACAGCACTGCCCTTGCAGAGTGAGCGCCGGAAGATGCAGAAACTACACGACCTGTGCGAACCCACCCACCACGATACATGAATCACAAAGATGTCCACTAGCACGCACTTTGTATGATCTTGTGCCTGCTTGGATACTGTGGAATGTATGCTTCTTGCTTTGGAATCTGTACTTCCAATAATTGCAAGCATTTTCCGACATTCTTTCAATAAACAGACATGACTACAGTATTGAGAAATCAGATGAATCTACGTGAACGCGCACGGAGGGCCGAATGGACCCCTATGGTAGCAGACTCCAAATCGTCCTCTTCCATCCAATCCCGCATTCCGCACCGTCTTCCCCAGCCACAAACCGTTCATGAACTGCCGTGTTAACCTTTTTTCGCCAGTTCGGCTACTTGAGCTGTGTGTAAGTGCCAGACCATCTAGTGTCGAATTCGTACTCATGAAATCACACGGTCAGCTGAAGCAACTGCACCTGCATTCTTGATACACCACCTACAAGGAGCAGACACGTACACTCAATATTGCAACATTTCCGAACAGAGGACTGCTACACCAGTACCACATTCAGAGCTCTATGTCGGGGGACCTTGCCAAACTTCCATTCGAATTTGCTACTGTGAGCAACTCTGCTATGTACAACACCTGCACACGACACTGACTGACAGATTGCAGACGCTCCTTTTTAATTTGACAACTGATTTGAAGTGCTGATTGTTGTGGGCGCCGATGGTGACCAGCGACATGTGCTGTCGCGTCATCCATGCATGTCCAGATAGCCGCGGCCGCGGCTAGTTGTTCGGCCGCATGCCAGCTAGGATGTCGAGTCGGACATGCCATTGTCTCTTTCGTTCTTCCTGCAGCCCATCTCAACCTTCAGATGCCATCTTCGTTCACTTCACAATACCTTTCGCGAGTGTCTCCTTTGCTCAGCCGACGACCTGCAGCTGAACAGTGCAAGGGTCTTTCGCGCTTACAATAATAAAGCAAAGGCACGCCAGTGTCACGCATATATGATTTGATTATTCTACGCTGAGGGTTGGTGCTGTGTAGCGAGCGCTTGGTTTAGCTTCCTCTTCGAGTGCTCTGTTTCAATTGCACGGCACTGGGAATGCCTCCAAGAGTTTTGCAAGGCACAAGGGCGGTCACCCTAACTCAAGCGCCTCGTATTGCTCAAGGTCGATCAAATGTTGCTGCTCGCTTGGCTGCATTTGCCGTGGCAACTTCGGAAGTCGTGTATCCGTCGCAGACATCAATTCGCAGTGATGTACTGGTATGCCCTCCCCTGAACATACAGCAACGCAAGCTGAGACGCTGAAATACAATTTGAATTACGTTGCTTGTGATGGATGTTGGTTCGCGAACAAGGTGATCCGTGTGGGTGTAGGTGAAGCCGCACGTTGGAACTAAATTCCCGTTGTTCGTGCATCCCGAATCGGGAGAACGGGTCGCCATCACCAGCGAGCGTGATCTAAGCCAGGTTATGCGGCATTGTAACGCAGTGTGGGTGCATGTGGCAGGTCAGCCTGACATTCATGTGAGTTATAGTGATATGGAACCTGGGATGGAGTATGGGGTTGTCTCAGAGCTGGTGCGGCGCCAATGGTCACCCTATGCTACTTCTATACCAACAATGTCGCACATGAAGCTCTGTGTGTGTAACGCTTGATTCTGGCCCCCAAGGGGCTCCAAATTTTGTGCAAGTCAGGACTGAGGCATCAACGCCCTGCATCAACGCCCTGAGTTCGTAGGGAACATCAAATAGACGTGGCATTTGCTCAGGACAGATTATGATGCCACTGCCCTGTGCAGTGTATGCATGTCTGTTCAAGTGTGCTGTTCGTGAGGGGACCTGTTGACCAAAGGCAGTCTTTAGAGCCTACGCTGCATCTAACAAAGACACTATGTATCTCGTCACGCTCTCAGTGTTTATGTCGAAGTTTCTTGGAACCTTGGTTGACTTTAGACCTCCTCAAACTGCCATGTCTGGTTTAGATGGCTATTCTGTGTCTTCAGAAGCCCAAAAGGCTGACCATAAGAAAGCTAGCAAGAAAGCAAGACATGTGCCTTGAATGGAACGTGTGTTGCTTCAAGTCTTGGCCCGTGCATGAATAGTTGTTTTGTAGCCGTGTTCATGTCCATAAGGGCAGGAAATGACTTCAAAGAACAGATGACGCTGTAATTGTCTTACATGCACAACTGCTTTCATTTTTGCAGCCTCTGCCCAAGAATGTGACAATAACAGATAGAGTACATGGCAAAGTCGAGCATCACGAGATCCTTCATCAAGAGGACTTCGAGCTCTGGAGACGAGATTGGAGTTCGTTGGGCTTAGATGGTCCGTTTCCTGAAGCAGAGGACTGGGTCCACGTGCCATCCACCGATGCAGAGAGCTGGAACTCGAGCCCAGTGCCTATGATCCAACATTTCTCGGAGCTCAGAGATGGAGGATCTTACTACCTTGACACATCAGGAGCTTGGGTGTGCTCTCAAAGTTTGTGAATCATGATCACACTGATCTGAGAAGTGGTGCACGCCGATATTGCAGTAAACGAGCAACAAAGCAGACAGATGCAACATGGAATAACTCAACACCAGTTCACTCAAAATGGCACAATTATATCATTAAGAAACTCATACAGAACTGATTGCCAGCCCACTAGCCTGGATTTGAACTGAGATGCACTCATTACACTCACCCATGGAGATCATGAAAAGGTCACAGCTTCCTATCTTGTCACAAAAACTAGGCAGCCCCTGCCTGCATAGCACACCTGTGTCGTCATGCTCGTGATCAGAACACGTAGTCGGCTTGTCGTACGTAGTATCTGTTACTCACAACTACAACAGGATATGAACGGGCAGGGGCTCCATGGCATCAGTGACCACATGACAGGACACAGTGTCAGACTTATCAGTGTGCACGATGTGTAACATACACCACCACATGTCTTTCCTATGCGCATCCTACTTGGCTTATCACAGTGCTTGGCTGTGTCCCGAGGGCGTACAGCTCAGCACTCCCATGGATACACTTCACCAACCTCTGCTGCATTTGCGAGGTCGAGCTAAGTTGGCATGCGATGATTTGCTGGTACATGAACCATTTTTTGGAGTTATGCCTGTAACTTTACACACACCTCTGCTGCATGAACGTTCACACCAGCACAAGTTCAGCTGTACAGGAGCCAAAAAAGGGCAGTAACATGGACTCTGGTGGTACTCCATCGTGATTACAGTGCAGTTACGAAAACTCGTACCACGTTAACTCGTATTCGTCCTAACTCGCACTAGAACTTGCACAAAACAGCAAGATCCAACCAAATACGATGCGTTATCTCGTTCTCGTCCTAACCCGACCGATGTTCTGGTGCACATAGGGGTACGATTAAATGTGACTGTACTGTATGTCTCTCTGGTATCCGTTGCTCGATCAACTGTGTTACTGAAGCTACTCAACTCACCTGACAGCTAACAAATGGACTCACACGACAACAGGAGAGCTTCATGCAGAGACACATGATTGTGGATCCAGACAGTGGGTATCTTCAAAGCCAGCCAAGTAGGAAAACCTTGCCGACCCATCGCAGACAATCATGGCATCCAATGCGGGGGAGCTGTGGTGAAGAAGCCTGTGAGCTGCATAGTTCACTGATGCATGGCATCTGCGGTTACGACGCGACTCAGCATTCAATTTGTGACAGTTCTGGGTATCTGGAAGCGAGCAAGTGGGATGGGTGCGGCTTTAGTTCCTTATTGTTCTGGCAATGACCCAGAAAGTGCGTAAAGTTACAGGCATACCTCCATAGAAGATGAACCAGAAAGTAGCTTTCTGTTGTGGTTGTGATTCGATGTCTCGTGTTTCTTCTTCGTCTTTGTCTTCCTCCTGTGTTTGTGGTTTACGTCTTCCCAGGTTGCTGCTGTGGTCTCCCATTTTCTCCCAGTTGTTTCGTGCTTTTCTGGGAATTACGATCTTTGTCCCCTGCGTTTTGTGCAGTGCTGGTATCTGCTCTCTGGTCATACATTGTGCTGAAATATAGGAACATGCAAACATATGCTTTAAACTTGGCTCTTTAACTTTATTCTGTGCATGTCCGTTTCTCAACTACACCCACAGACGCACGCCAGGCACTTGTAACTCGAAGGGTCTTTGTTTGTGCCAAGCTTCATTTTGCATCCAAGATAGCAGCGACGGGCGATGGATCCATGTCATGACTACATGTGCTTCGTAAGACATTGCAGGCTGTGTGATAGTCTGCTACACATGCCTACACGTACGTACTACGTTTTGTCCTTCCAGAATAATGGTCGCTGCTGAATGATCTTCGAGCTTCAATCTTTTAACTTACCGATGGTCTGCCAGCCTATACTACATTGCCCAGACAATGCTGTGGTTGTCACTGCAGATTTTTTATCTTCCAGTCTTTATTACGGAACTGAAGTAATGCTGTGGTTGTCGATGAAGTTTGTGAACTTCCAGTCTTTGTTGTAGAACTGAAATCATACTGTGGTTGTTGCTGCAGGTTTGTGATCACTCCCCAGGAGTTCATCATTGTTGTCGCTCAAGCCTCTGCGAACAGGGAGCAGCTAGCAGAGCTGCGAGCTAAGGCGTCGTTTATCAGGTGGGGCTTCGTTTGTTCGTCTCATGCTTCTTTGTAGCAGACACTCTGCCATGCTTATCTGTCTCAAAACTGTGTCATGCTTCACTTGTGTTACAATGCCAAGTGTGTTTTGTGAAGCGCTGCTGCCATGCTGGTTGATCACTACAATCCGGGGTGTGATCTTAGCCAAGTCTTCTTGTACCGGGTCAATTACTTGATTACAACATGCGTTTGACTGAAGGGTGCGAACATTTTGCCACTCTTGCAAAGTGTACGACAGTGCAGTGATGTTGCTGCCGCGCCTTTCCGCGTATGTGTTAGTTGACTTATTACGTATTTGCTGGTACATGAGCCATGCTATGGAGTTATGCCTGTAACTTTACACACTTATTACGTAGGCTCCAGTATTTCTTCACAGTAGCTGTGATGCTAGTGTGAAGCTGCCTGCATCACGGGCCACCTATATCGTTTTGCTCCCTCGTTTCTATTGAGATGGTTCTTGTTGAGATGTTACATTCATGTTTCCAATGGCATGCTTCTCTTCACTGTCGTGCTACGTTGCTTTCTCAGATAGTCAACTGACCTCAGAAATCTTGCGGATGCCATTTCGTTTACCGCAAGCACGCATGCATAAACTTTGAAGATATCTGCACATGATACGTTAATCTAATATCTAACATGCCCTTCACCGTTCACAGCAAGTTTCACACCTATATCCACCTCAACATTCATCCACCTCAACAAGTTCACACCACTCCAGTCACCACACCATGCAAGCTGGAAACACAACACAGTTCTTCTTACTGCAGAGAAAACGCGGCGTGGTTCAAAGCAAGATTCGATGTCGACATTGACACCAAGCACGCGCTCAAGTGCGCCCTCGTGTACGAGGACACTGCCGAGCTTGAAGACATGCGGTTCGACGCAGCCCAGATGTTCCCTCGATACTCAGTCTGCACCCGCGGCATGCTGCTGGAAGCTTAGTCCTCCAAACGCTGCACTGCACGTAGCAAAGCCACCGTTACGTAACATTACATAATCTTGCTACGCTCAACCTGGCCTCTTCAGTACCTGCTGGAAACTGAACCCCTAGTCCTGTTGTCACAAGTAACTTTGGCATGTCCAACAACATCCCAGTGGCTGATTTAGAGGAAGCGTGCGCACTCTTGCAAGCGGCGCACTAATCCCTTCGTCACGGAATTGCAGTAAGCATATCGTAGCATGCTCGAAGCATCGACTTGCCAGCCGGTTGCCAGCCGGTTGTGGCATCAGATTGCCATGAGGCATGTCTCGTACTGCTGTTGGGTCTCAGTCTCGAGTTGTGTTACACGAGTTATGTTACATGAGTCATCGACAGCTACTGCTAAGAGTGCTTGTGTGGTGTGCTCACCCTGTAAGTATGTCCAAAACAACGATTCATCTCCGAAGCAACGCTGCAAAGCGACTAGCCTGAGAGTGAGGATCAGTGGTTGTCCTCAAATTGCAGTATAGTGTGTGAAAGCGGCATGCATGCTAGATATCTAATGCAGACCGGGGCTAGAGGTGTGGATAATAGAGAGGTATTTGTTAGGAAAACAGGAGGGCTATGCATGCGTGTGACATTGACAGCGGAGCTAAGAGGAGCTGCACTGGAGCGCAAGTTTTGCATAGGTGCAAGTGCATGGTGTTGGAGTATCATTCGTGAACCTGGGATCTCAGTGGATGTTCCAAGATATTGCTCGTCTTGTGACAGCCACTGAGATACACTTGATGTTGCATGTGGCTATGCTCAAGTGCATTGGTTAGGGTTTTGGATTAGGGTTAGGGTTTTGGTAGCCCTCAAATAAGACGAGGAGCTGCAGGGCGTTCTTCTGAGGAGAAGTTCTGCTCGGTCAGGATCAGCTGTACAGCTCTGCAAGGCAGGAAATAATGTGGGAATTGTTCGTCGATAGTGGCAGTGCCACTGCTGTACCGTACACCAGCCAGAAGAGCGTGTTGGCCTCTCGCACCACCCCATCCAGTGTAGATGTGAGACATGTTGTAACCTGATATGGGAAGTCGGAGGAACAGCGGAAAGCTTGCATCAAACACACCTGAAGCATGGTCTGAAGCATGGGTTGAAGGTAGCCCATGCAGATGTATGGGGAGGGGATCCAGCAGTGAAATTTGCATCGGCAATGGCACAACACTCACCCACGATACGCACCAGCGCAGTGCATCTCATAGCAAGGAACAGAACGGACGGCATAACGAGCACCGACGCAACACCACCTACAAAACATACGCCACACCGAGATCGTGATGGGTGCCCTGGTAGGGTCTGTGATACGTGTTGTGTCATTTTCGTGCTTTGTGTTTAGTGATTGCATGGCCACCTTGCAGGAGCTCATGGTCCTCTGAGCTTTGGATGCGGGTGCGCAGTGCCACTACTGGTTAAACTTTGGCTCCAAGAAGCAACATCACACTAACACACTAGACCAGGCACGCTGTGGTTGACCCCCCTCTGGAACGTGTTTGTGAAGTGCCCAAATGTCAGTAAAATCGCCCTCGGTCCGAATATCGTAGTAGGGCCCCCTGAGGCCAACCAGCCTGACCTGAAGTGTCCCCTTATGGGTCTCAAAAACGCAACACAAAGAAGCTAGTATACCCATGGTAATAAATTAGTACTATTAATTATTATGAGTCCTAGGAATGCAGAAGCCAGACTGTGCATGTGGGATGCATGGCCCCTTGACATAGCGAGGGCCATGCCTGGCAGGACTAACACTTCAAGTCACAACACAAGCCAAACATCCAATGAATATGAATATGAATATGAATATGAATATGAATATGAATATGAATATGAATATGAATATGAATATGAATATGAATATGAA